>JAAEAF010004778.1:0-117783 GCA_011037195.1 Triatoma infestans | reverse complement strand
TGATGTCTGACGTGTAAGACTGAATTGAACAGAATGCCTCTCTGACTGTCTCTCTCGTATATATATACACTCGCCGAGCCTCTCCTCTCTGTGCGAGAGGGGCTGTTTCTCTCCCCTAGAGTGGATGAGTGGTGGGGGTTCAGTGGTTCACTAAGACCACTACACCCAGGCAGATCCCACACCACTCATTGTTTTGGAACAATCTGTGAAAATTTGCTTATATTTCTTACACTTCTTATTATTTACCCTTTCTAGGAAATTGTTTCTATAGACATAGTCTGGGGTATTACTCTATATCATTTTACTTAAAATATAATCTTCCATAGGCATATTAAGTCCCCATATCTCTGAACTTATTGCAGGAGGGGTGCCAAATTATTTTGCGAATATAGGTTGGCGAAACGTATGCCTAGAGGTTTAGTGTTTGCAAACACTGCATGCGAATCTACAAGCTCGGGTGAATATAGATATTTATAGCATACATGCTCTTTCAGTTGTAATAACTTTGCCGCATAGTAACACATTAAGATATTTTCTTCTAATATGAAGTGAGGTTTCCCGCTTTCCGCATATAAACTGTCTTCTGGGCTGGTTTTCAAGGTTCCAATCGCCATGCGGATACCTTCATTATGTACTGAATTTATAATCCGCAGTACTGAATCTCCAGCCGAATTATATATTACGCAACCATAGTCAATTTTCGAACGAACATAGCTTTGTAGGAAATTCATCATGCTATGTCGATCTGCTCCCCAGGAAGTCCCTTTAACAACTTTAATTGCATTCAGTTTCCTGATGGACCTTTGCTTTAGGTCTTCAAGATGAGGACGCAAAGTAGTAGACCCAGATATCTGACTTTTCCAATGCAGGGTATGGTTCTACTTCCTAATCGTAGCTGTACTGTTAGCAGAGCTTTGCGGAAACGGTGAAAATGTACGCAACTACTCTTACTCGGAGAGAAGCGGATGCCATTCGTTTCTGACCATTGTTCCAAGGTTATTGATAACCATCTGGAGCCTGTCTTCCGCTACTGTAAAACTTGAAGCGCTTCTGAACACTACTAGGTTATCTACATACAGCATGCCTTGTACAGACGATTCCAAACACGTTAGAAAACCATGTATTCCTATGAGGAACAATATAGGACATAAGACACTTCCCTGAGGAACGCCGTTCTCTTGGATGAAAGGAGAAGATAGGGTTCCCTTAGGGTTCGTACTTGAAAGAGTAGCAGTGTGAGGAAGTTTTGAACAAGTTCTGGCAGATTTCCCCTTAAATTCCACTGATGCATCTGCTTAAGAATGCCGTATCTCCAAACCATATCAAATACCCTTTCAATATCAAAGAAAACTGCTATCAAGTGATGCTTTTTTAAAAACGCTTTCTGAATAGCTTGTTCGAGCATAACCAAAGGATCCATTGTACTATGGTTGCTCCTGAATCCTGCTTGGTATTTACTTAAAAGTTCCTTCGATTCTAGATACCATGTCAACCGTTTGCTTATCATTCTTTCAAGCGTCTTACACAAACAACTGGTTAAAGTAATGTGGCGATACGATTCAGGGTTGATTTATCTTTTCCTTCCTTAAGAGTGGGTATCGTTATGACTAGGTTCCAGGTCTGCGGAAAGTGTTTGTAGATCCAAATTTTGTTATAGAATCTAAGTAAATATTTTTTTTTTCGTACTATTAGGTGCTTTAGAAATTGATAATGTATTTTATCAGCACCGGGGGTGGGGTATATTTTGATTTAGACAAAAGCCCTTTCGAGCTCCTATTTAAAACGAGTATTATAAGTATGACTACAGCCTCCTTTGGAGAAGTCAATGGCATTAATCTCCTCTTCTAGTTTGGTCGAGAGGAATTCCTGAGAATATGTTTCTGTTCGAGAGGCTGTGGCGAACGTTTCCGCAAAATGCTCTGCCGTAATGTCGTCCGCTTTGACGGTATCATTAATATTTAACCTGGGTATCAGACCTCCCGCCAATAATAGATTTTACTTTTTTCCAGATCTCTTGTGAAGGCGTTGCCTATATGATGCTTGAAACAAATTGTCTCCAGGACTCCCTTCTACTCTCTTTTATTACCCTTCTCGCTCTGGATCTTAATATTTTATATTTACTTAGATTCTCCTCCGAAGGTTGGTTATAGAAAAGTCTTAGAGCTTTTTTTCCTTTCTTTAATCGCAATTCTGCAGTCATTATTCCACTACGGTGCGGGGTTTTTCCTTAAGATTGCACTAGTTTTAGGCAATGAAGCCTCTGCTGCGTTGTTTAGCACGTCGGTGATATATCCTGTCTCTTCATCAATATTTTGAACTTCTTGGTCATTACAATTTGCGAAAGAAGAAAATTTATCCCATTCCGCTCGTTTTAGTAACCATCTAGGCGCTAAATTTTGCTCTGCCCTTTGAAATTCACAATCGATCACAATTGGGAATTGATCACTTCCGCATAAATCCTTGTGAACAGACCAATCAAGAAACGGCAGCATCGTGGGCGAACAGAGCGCCTAATCAATAGCGGTTAATGTGCCGTTATTACTGTTGAAATGTGTATTTTCTTGCGTATCAATTAAGGCAATATTATGTGCGATCAGAATATCTTCAACTATTCTCCCACGCGGACTCTCATGGTTAGATCCCCACAACGGGTGATGAGCATTGAAATCACCTAATATGATAAAAGGCGATGGTAACGCTTGTATTAACCTAGTTTATGTAGTATTCATACATGTATTTATCCCCATCTCTACTGTATTTATCCCCATCCCTACTGTATTTATCCCCATCTCTACTGTATTGATCTTAGGACAAAACTAAACTTAGAATTAAAATTTTGAGTTGGCAGAAAATTTTTCTTTCTTTTATAATCGTAAAATGAGGATATCTTTTAAGTGTTTCATACCAGATTTGTTTTTGATTTCTGAGGATTTCGTCAAAAATTCATTAAAAAAAAATTTACGTTTACTTTATTCTAACAAACCGTATTATTATATAGATTTCTTATTATATGATGGTAAACGTTTTAACATAGTTATCTAATTATTAAGCTGAGATCCTTCATATAATCTCTTTGGCATTATCTTAATTTAACTCTATGGCTCTACGCAATAAATATATGCGTTTTTATTTTATTATTAATTTATTTATTTTTGTCAACTCATGACTGCATAATCATTACTAATTATCGTTCGCATAATCATTTACTATTTGAATTATAACAATTTGTAAAACCATACTATTTTATTATACTTTTATTCAATTCTGGGAATATTTTTGCCATTAATAACACTAATTGATAAAACTATCATTCTGACTATATTAAAGTTTTATATATATTTCAATTCATTAATGATTTCAAACAAAGAGAATGAAATACTTTTCTTCGAAAAGCGAATTACTATATCGCTGTTTAGCGTCTTAGGGATATTTTATACTAGTTCTTACAACTTCATTCTCTATTTTATTTACAGCAAAGAAAATTAAAAAAAAAAACAGTTTGTATGATTGAAAAGTAAAACTAAAAACTTATTTCACTATATTAATGTCAATGAAAGTTAATTCTGTGGTTAAAATAAGACAACCATACAAATGTCAATAAAATATTACTTTCTTTTAATCTTCACCTAATACAACTTTCCATTTAAAAAAACTCTGGTATGAAATATTCACCCAACTTCCTCTTACTCCAGTTCTCAAAATTATAATTAACAAATTTTATAGTTATTATATCAAATTTAATTAAATTTGTCGAAAACTGAAAAAAAAACTTCAGTAAAAACGCACTTTCGGTTTACTGATTTTCTTGAAACTCGGAATTTTGACAATCCATTAATTTCTAAATAATTTTGTTTAAATGGTAGAATTATATAATTAACCATTATGATTAATAATAAGAGGGAAACATAACCACGACTTTTCTCCAAAAGCCCCATTACTTAAATGACTTTACCACGAGAAATATTTCAAATAAATGTTGTAGCTCTTTATATGTATGTGTAGTTCATTCTTAGTTTAAAAAAAAAAATCGGAGCTGCTTTAGAGAAAATACTAGAAAACTGAAAAACAAATTTCAGTATAAACGCTGTTCCGGTCATCCGATTTTCTTCTAACTCGGAATTTCAACAATACATTTAATTCATTCTAATTAATATTATTTAGATGATAGAATTATATATAGTAAACTGAAAATGCTTTTTAGAGGGAAAACTAACCCTACCTTTCCCCCAAAAGTGCCCTTAAATGAATTTTCCCAGTAAAATGTTTTAAATAAAAGTTGTAGATCTCTGTATGTATAGTAGATTTCAGTAAAGTGGTACTTCCGGTTGAAGAATTTTGACTGATGACCTACTGTCGGATACCATGGTGATACCTAAACGGAATATCAAGTCACACACACACACACACACCATTTTCTAAAAAAAAAAAAAAACACTTTTTTGTAGTCAGGAGACTTCAAAACGGATATTTCCGGTGAAAACTCGATATCCGAAATTTGACACGACTGCAATACTTTCTCTTATTAGGAGTAAGAGAAAGTAAAAACTTGAGTTATTTATTATAAGAGATTCTCATTTTGTTTAGAAATAAATACGACAAAGTGACATAAATCAAATCTGGTGTGGCACATTTTCATTCGACTTTCTGTTACTGCACGTTTATTAAAATTATAATTGTCATATTTTCTTCAAACATTTTACCATTAACAAAAATATAAGGTTGTAATAGTGTGCAGGTAATAGTTGTAAGGGTAATAGTGGTTCTCAGCAAATAGCAGGTATTTGAATATTATTACACTTTAGGGCAGCAATCAGGAACAGTTGAATTGTATTTTTTCAGAAAAGTGTTTCAAATATAAATGATAAGTCTATGTATGTGCAGTGTTAGCATTTTATGATTGAAGAAAATCTAGATTTTAGAAAACTTAGAAACCTATATTATAAGGACACACTAACTACTACGGGTAAAATTGATTTCCTTCAAACATTTAATTCTAGAGCAATGAGTTCCATGATCAGAGAGCTACATAGAGCGTAAAACTTAAAAACTTTTTCTAGTCCTCCCAGAATCTTCCAAAATTAGATTTCTTAAAAATAAAGTATACGAATTTATAAAAAAAAAAAAATCTGGTGTGAAACACTGACACAACATTCTCTTGCTCCTGTTCTCAAAATTATAATTGACAAATGTTATAGTTTGTGTACCAAATATAACGAAATTCGTCGAAAACTGAAAAAGCTGTTCAGTATAGGCGCACTTCCGGCTTACAATTTTCTTAAAACTTGGAATTTTGGCCATTTGTTTATTTCTAATTAATTTTATTTGGATGATAGAATTGTATAATCAACTATGATACCACTTTAGGGGAAGCTGCAACCCCACCCCTCCCTTAAAACTGCCCTTACATGAATTTTTCCAGAGAAATGTCTTAAATAAAAGATGTAGATCTTTGCATTTTTATTTTGTATAGGAAGTTTCAAGAAAATCGTCGGAGCCATTTTTGAGAAAATCGCGAAAAAATGAAAGAATCATTTAGTAAAGTGTCAAAACAAACGCACTTCCGGTTATCTGATTTTTTCAAACTCGGAATTTCAACAACATATTTAATTCTAATTAACATTATTTAGATGACAGAATTGTCTAATAAACTGAAATAGCAGTTTAGATGGAAACCTAACCCCACTCCTCCCCCAGAAGTGCCCCTAAATGAATTTTCCTGGAGAAATGTTTCAAATAAAAGTTGTAGCTCTTTGTATGTGTAGTTGATATAGCAAGTTTAAAGAAAATCGTCGGAGCCATTTTTGAGAAAATGGCAAAAACGTAAAAAAAAACCAACTAGTAAAGTGGTACTTCCGGTTGAGGAATATTGACACATAACGCACCGTCAGATCCCATGGTGATACCTAAACGTAATATCAAGTTTGAACTTTCTACGATTTTTCGTTTTTGAGCTCTGCTGTTCACATACATAACACACACACACACACACACACACAAACACAGACACATGCACAGACCATTTGCTAAAAACCACTTTTTTGTACTCAGGGGACCTCAAAACAGATATTTCCGGTGAAAACTCAATATCGAAAATTTGACTAGGAGTAAGAGAAAGTAAAAAGGTTTTGTTGATAACGGATTTAAGGCTGCCTAAAATTTTGGCGAAGCAAAGTATTGAGAAGAGAATATCGTGGCATAAAGATAATTTAGACTTGTGTAATAAATTGGGTTTGCAGTTGGATTATCTGTCAGAAGATATGTGTAGAAATATTTTAGAAGCGTTAAAAAAAGAATTTAGGTATTTAGGTATGAAATGGTATGTAAGGCGCAAAAATTCAGTTTTCATATTTTGTATAAGGATCTGAAGTTGTTCTCCTCAGAAAATCATTATATCTCAAATCACAATAATGAATTTTCCTGGAGAAATGTTTTCCTGCCCCTAAATGAATTTTCCTGGAGAAATGTTTCAAATAAAAGTTGTAGCTCTTTGTACGTGTAGTAGTTGATATAGCAAGTTTAAAGAAAATCGTCGAGCCATTTTTGAGAAAATCGCAAAATAGTAAAAAAACCACTAGTAAAGTATTACTTCCGGTTGAGGAATATTGACACATAACGCACCGTCAGATACCATGGTGATACCTAAACGTAATTTCAAGTTTGAACTTTCTACGATTTGTCGTTTTTGATCTATGCTGTTCATATACACACATACATACATACATACATACACACACAGACCATTTGCTAAAAACCACTTTTTTGGACTCAGGGGACCTCAAAACGGGATATTTCCGGTGAAAACTCAATATCGAAAATTTGACACGATTACAATACTTTCTCTTACTAGGATAAGTTTTTAATTCCTAAAAAAGTATACTGTTTTAGAGAAAATTGCAACAACAAAAAATTCCAGCAAAACCGTACTTCCGATTTGCTGGATTTCGACTGAAATCTTCATAGGGATATCTAAACGGTATATCAAGTTTGAGCTTCCTACGAATTTTGGGTATAGATGTATTTTTATTGTGGTGGTTGGTTCCGCACAGCTGGAAACCACCAGAGACATTTTTACAACACCCACGTAATCAGACGATTAGATAAAATACATATTATCATATTTAGAGGACTCAAAACTTATATTAAATAAAAAATAGAAAAATTGGTTGCGCTCGTAATATCTCTAATAAGAGAAGAAAATAATCATCATATTTTATGAAAGCACCTTAAAATGTTTCCCACCTTCCAATTGACAAATCCTCTCTACAAACTTGGAATTTTCCTAAATTATTTCATTATCAGCTTCTCCACTGCTTGAACAGTATCCGGAGTTATAATCATGATACATTAAGTTTCAGATAAGCAGGAGTTCGGCCTGTCTTGTTCTAGTCCGGGCGGACTAGAATCTTTAAGGAAAAGTAGACATTCCCTTATCTGCCTTTAAAATGTGGCCAATGGGAATGTACTTTGTGCATATTGTATGATGGGTATGTAAACGTGTTTATGTAAGAAAGTATAGTAAGTGTACCATAAATGTGGATGTGCACTGTTCTGATGCATTACATGGAGTACTGAGCTAGGAACTCCAACCAGGTGCATGCGACACAACACCTACCCCTTAATACGAAATGACTATTTAGAGGAGAAGCAAATGAATGTCACATCCTCCCCCCCCCAAGTTAAAATTATTTTTTCCCAGAAAAATGTTTTAAGTATAAGTGATAGTTAGAATATCGCACAAGACTGGACTTTTCGTGGATCTTTTCAGTATTCAAATTTAATTGTGGTGGTTGGTTCCGCAGAGCTGTGTGAATGTGTAAACTGAATTTGCTCTGTGCAAATCTGTGTTGTCAGACTGTCTAAAAAACGCATCCTGAAGATGGGCGAACGCCCGAAACCGATCGATGACCATAAAATGAAGCAGGCTACCATGAAAAATGTCCCTGATTCAAACTTTAATATCGACATTTTAACAGTGGTTATAAAAAAGAAGATTTCATCGATTGGTGAGGCAATTTATGTTTTATTAATACTGGGTTGATATTTTTTTTTTTTTAAAAAAGAAAGTTTCTATATTTTAAATAACAAGGCAGTTTAGGTGCTTATTAACTTTATCTCAGCGGGACTTTCCAAGTAACGCTTCAATTATTTATTTATCTAATATAGTTAATACTAATAGTTTATGTTATTTATAGTCTTCAATATTTTAATAATTAATGTAGTAGAATGTAACAATGTTTAATAACTGAGAAGTTATAGTACAAAAGAGATGGAGAAATTAATAATTATGATTATTAAAAATCCGATCAATAAAAAATTATTTATTATATTAATAATATTTCTAACATTCAGTTAAATGACACAGACAGAAACTTTTAGGTATGCCAAAAATCCAATAATAGGTAAATAACAGAATTATCAACAATATTCATTATACAACACCTTCAAAATGTTTGTACAAACTAAATTAAAATTTGATAAAAATTATTTAATATTATTAAATTTGAAATAATTTTGATTAAAAGACTAAATGAATAAACAATTAAATGAAATTATACAAACAAAAGTGTTATAAAATTAGAAATTTTAAGGTTTTAAAAATTATTAAATTAATGGAATAAAAACAATATAAATTTCTAGCTTTACGAAAAATCATACAGCTCAGGTTAACACAGTCTATTATAGGGTGTGGCGTGTAGGCTGAATTACATCATTTTGTTAAAAATCATTTTGTTGATGTCAGAATAAAACTATTTTAATCTGAATTATAAAACGGATTGGTACTTTTTTTTTTTTTTAGAAAATTTTGAAATCCAATAAGTTTTGGACAAGTATCATCCGAAATTGTTGTTTTTAATTTAAAAATAATCAAATGCATTATTGCCATTGATATGTGATATAAACTTTAAATCATAGAGCATAATGAAATGTTTTAAAATTGCAATCTAAAACTAGTAATAGAGGATGTTTATACTGATAAATTTATGTAAAGTTTTATTTAACTATTCTGACATCATTTCCGCTTTTTATTTTATTAAAAGAAAAAAACTTTGAGAAATAGTGTGATAACTTATTTATACAACCAATAGCTGGCTTTTAATCAAGCAACTACTTAATCAGTTAATTTAGTTTTTCTAAAATATTTCTTGCTAAATTTAATTTTTTTTTTTTTTTGTAACCAAACAAAATATTATCATTCAGGAAAAAAAAGTTTGAGTTTGAAATGTCTGTAATCTATTCTTGTTTAAAAAAAGAAAGACTATAAACTAATAATTATTTTTTTAAATTTCTGTTGACAAACTAAATTTTGCTTTTTCTTAATAGTTGTATGGAAAGTGAATCGTTTGAAGTTGATTTTTCGTCATACCTTTATGTTTTGGAGTCTCCAGATTAAGAATGATATTTTCTTTTTTTCGTTATCCTCTTAGAATGAAACAATGTTTAATAATTTTTTTTTTTTTTTGAGAGAGAGAGAGAACGCATATTATTCGTTACACATGTATGTTTTCTGTAAACAACATAACTAAGAAAAATGTCGGGCTCTAACATGAAATACCACTCATCTAAAGTTTTTCTTTTTTATTTTGGCAAAACAACTCGAAATGATTTTACTTTAAATCAGAACCCCCCCCCAAACTATAAAAATATATCTGCCAGTCTGTTTTATATTACATACCCAGTTAGTCGTGATTCGTGGTCACCACCTTCTATGTAACTCTGAGGGCAATTAAAGTGTTGATAAATTCAGTTTGAAGGAAATGTGTCTATTGAAAAGTTAAAAAAATGTATCAAGAGAAAGTCGAGTTAGTTATTGTTTCACAACAGACTTTTTTGAAAATATTTTAAGAGATTATTACATTTATATATTAATAAAAAAGAGAAAGTAAAAAAAACGTAACTATTATATGCAGAACTATTTAACTGTATTTGAAATATATGTTAAACATTGTGAGACAAAATTTAGTGATCTCAATTTTTTTATGCTTATGCTATAAGAAAACAAAAAACAAATCAAAAATTGACAAAAATTTACCAATGGTAATACCAATTTTCGTGTATGTGTTTATTGTAGAAAAATAAACATTTAAACGCCATGCATGCTCTAAAAATTAACTGATATTATGTTGGTTTTTCTAATTGAAATAATAGTCCCATATTTTGCAGTAAAACTCGAGTTCTCTTAACAGTAGTATGTAGATACTATTGATAAATAAATACATTTAAATAAATTAAGTATAGCAGTTAAAAAAAAAAAACCTAGAAAGAAATTAAAGTTGTTTAATTAAGAAGTCGTAAGTTTATAAACTGATTCCTTAAACCAATAAAAAAAATTCAATTTTATTTGAATGTTATAATTTCAGATGTGTATCAAATGACCTATTTTTTTTTTTTTTTTAAATTCCATCTAGAAGTCGTATACAAAAAGATCATCGCAGTAAAATAAAATTAATTTATTCTATTTAAATTACTTTATATAAGAAATAATAAAACTTACTTGATTTGTTAGTAGTAAGATGTTGCTTGTGACAGTTACAATCACTAAATAACTTAGGAACAGAATGTACTGCAGTTTATAAGGTAGTATTCTATCTGCTCGTTGGCCCCCCCCACTATTTTCAGAAAGTGTAGCGAAACCTACACATTTGTGTATTCCTACAAACACAAATACTCTTGCATTTCCAGTTTTTTTTTTGTTATGTTCAAATTTGTATTTCAATAAATAGGCCTAGAATCAGTCAGTTTTTTAAATGTAATAATATATATTTAGTTAAACAAATAAATCGTTTGATACAATACTTTATAATGCTTAGTGTCTGTTACTTTTTAAATTTCTCCCAGTGCAATTCGCAGGACTGCACAAAGGGAAAGTGGACTATCCACTTCTTCAGGCGTATAAGTGTCTAATCCCAAAATCGAACTACAGTTTCTAGATACCCATAGTCAATGTCTTAATTGAAGCATTTAAGTAGTTAAACAATTTTGAGAAGTTTATGGACATTTTTATCACGCAGTATGTTCCAAAAATCTACATTCATTTACAGTTTGAAGAAGTGATAGAGCAATTTTGTTGACTCACCTTCCGCTTTTTAACATACAACAACATGCCACAATGAAGGAATAGATAATAGAACTCAGAAGTGGATCTCATTGCCCCAATAATGCTTCCCAAAAGGACCTATTGTTTTTCCTTCCTTTATTTCAGAGTGAACTCTACAATCCCAAGCCTTTTACTAAGATTTATCAATGTAGAGAGTAACTCTTGCCTGAAGATGACTCAAATTTCTTCTACACCAGGAGTTGGAACCTCCCTGCATACTGTCTCAAATAAGCACTTCGATAATAGTAGACCCAGTACCAGTAGACAACCAGCCCAGTAGATCCAATATCTCTTGAGCAGACAGTCCTTGGTAATAAGAAGTCTCTTTGATAAAAAAACTTCGCCAGTCTTTGCACTAGAATCTAGTCCGCATTGTCCAAGAAGTGTTGCATCCTAGTGTTTCCAATCTAGACGTCTAAAGATTGCAGAAAATGGTACAGGACTGGTAACAAGCAAACTAGCCCTATTCACACCAATTTGCCCACCACTTCGTTTGCTTAAAACAAGCAAACAATTAATACTAGAATATCAGAAAGTTCAGACTATCTAACGCCATTAGCATGTTTAGATTGTCATATACCATTCTTGATTCAAACAGATGCTAGACCTTAAACTGTTATTTTATTAGTAAGGCAGAGTTTGACGACTTCGAACTATTTCAAACATTTCACAAATCACAAAAAAGTATATACTGCAATTGTATATTGCAAGTACACTGCATTTTCTCTTTGAAATCTTCTTGCATCTGTCTTGGTATTAGGATCCCAATCTTTTGTCTGCTCATAAATATCCGCCGCAATAGCCATTTTACCACAATGAGGCCCTTGCACTGGATGGAGATCATTCCGGCCAGTTTGTTTTCAAATTTGGGGAAGACTATTATGAAACTATGTCTGAAAATGAAGACAGACGAGATCCTGCAAAGAATAAGATTTGAAGTCGTTCTGTTCTTCAAATGAGCGGCTTCCATTTCTTGAAATTAGAGTGGTATATCTTCTCCAGTCGACGTAGAACAGATGTGGTTTCTCGTTGAATTAGTGTGAGGCCAGGTTCTTGAGCTCTTTAAAATATTGTCATATGAATTTTTTTACAGCATATTAAATTGCTTTGGCCAGGCAATAACCGAGACATGTCCTTTACAAAAAGAGTACAAGAAAAGAATTAAATTTATAAAAATTGATATTAAAAATTCAATTCAAATTCTGAAAAATTTAAATGTGTGAACTGAAGAAGTATATATGATAAACATATTCTACTCAAAAGTGACTGTATCAAATGCATTAACCTTCTAAGCAATAGTCCTATTAAAAGAGAAAAAAAGACAGCACTTATAATCACAGAATTTTCAAGCTATTTGTAATCACAAAATAATTGACAAATAAATTGCTACTGTACAATAAAAAAAATGGGTCTTTTCAAGCATTACTCTAACAAATTTGACATCAGTTATCTAGAAATTGGATCGGGCAAATTAGTGATTCAAAAACCAAAATCGTCTTTAATCCTGACCAACATTTCCAAATATAAAAACTTTCTCTTTCTAATGAAAATTATCTTCGAAACAACTGAGGTATGTCTGGTGAAATCCGAAGGAATGATTTTTTTATCTGTTCGAAACAAGAATTGCCCTTAATACTTAGGAGCTATACATTTACACATGTGGTTTTTAATGTGATAACATCATACCAGATCAAATGCAAAGCTACTGCTGGGCCCCCAAATCTAGTGGTTATTAAATTTTTGAGATAAACTTAACGCCTCAGCTTCCTCAGAAACCACTGAAATAATTTTTTTGGAAAACTCTTTGAAACAAAACTGATGGGATATAAGTGCTTTCAAGTTTAAAGAAAGTCGTTAGAGCTTTGAGGTAGAAAAATACAGATTCTAAAAACTCTATTCTGTAAAATCGGACTTATCGGAGAGCCTAGAGCTTCCCTAGAACCTACAAAAACAATTTTCCTTGAATGTGTTTCCAATAAAGGCCTTGTGATAGTTTTGTATTTTTATTTTGTCCGGGAACGGAGCACTGCAATCAAAAGGGGTCAATTGTGCCTCCCTGCATTCTTCCAAATTAAGATTTCTGAGAAATCTCAGAATCTGGGAAGATTCTATGGGGTTTACAGTCTGTATTTTACAAAGGCGCCTCTCTGAAACCATGCGAATTAGGGACTATTAAATGGCCTCGCTGAGTCATGCGGGTTTCTGGCACAGTCAAATGAACAAACCATGAAGATTAAAAAGTGTCGTTACTATACGAAGTTTAACGCAAATAGCAACAAACATAAAAAAAAAACTTAGTAAAGTTGTTTGCAGCCGTCCATTTGGGTTCGGCTGCAAACAACTTTACTAAGTTTTTTATTCATAATTTCATTTGGACCGATATCTTCGTGTTGCTATCCAAACAGATTATCAAGTTTGAACTTCCTGCAGTTTTACGTTTTTGAGCTATTTTGTTCAAATACATAAAAGACGACCATTAGCTAAAAAAATTTTGTTTCGTATCCAGGGAGCCTCTATAAATGTAGGAATGTATCATATATGTATAAATGTATGTATATTGGACGCTATCACAATTTTCCTCATTTAGCAACAAGTTAGTTCGATTATAAAGATCTAAATTTGTCGTATCAAATTGTGTAAATCGCTAATTATTATGAACAAGTTTCCCATTTCTAATAATAAAAATTGCAAGATTTTATAAAAGGTGAAAATATTTAGGGAAGTATGAACAACCTCATCGAATCACCCATTAATGAATATGTATATTTATTTTATTTAACAGCCAATGGAATTCAATTAAATTTTTGTTCAGAAATTGATGTAATTTTTTAAGAATGTGAATTTTTAAATTTCCCACCTTTACGATTTCCCTAAAACATTTTATTAATTTTACAGTCAACTTGAAGTAAAACAAATAAGTATCTAGTAGTGGCCCTTTTCACTGTATAATATGTTCTTTGTGTTTATGTATGTTTCAGTCCTGTGTTGCCAGGTACTATGATCTAATGTAAAATACCTATCTACATATATTATGCCAGTTATGTGGTTGTATGTTATCATTAACTTCAACGTCACTTTTTGTAACAATTTTGACCTTATTACTCAACAACAGTTAATGGTTCTTCTCCAGTTTAATTACTAAAATGCTTGAGTGGGAGGTGGTCATTATGCATTGAAGCATTCAATAAAAAACATAGTAGACAAGTGTAGTAACATAAATAAAAACATATTTTGTATATTGTTTTAAAAAGATTTTAGCATATTATTTATATTATCATAATTCCAATAATAAATAATGAACAAAATATTGCATACTATAACTTAACTTTTTGCTGGGAACGTTATTAATCTTTTCATAATATTTATTTTCTAGGAAAAATAATAGTTCTTACATTTCTTGACAAGCACTGATCAAATCAAATGACGCCAAAAACATTATAATATCTAACTTCTAATAATTTTTATAAAGTAAATAATAAAAAATTATTGATTTTAAGAATAAATTCAAAAAAATAAATAACTCAACTAACTTTGGCTGATTTTTAATAGTTTAAAAATCGTAATAATATGTATTTTTCTTTGTCTTAAGGAAGTATATAATCTTATTCCTTTGTTATTTGTAGAACTCTACAAATAAAAGTTTTTTATTTAATAAATTTCAGGAAAAGCACACAGAAAAAACTAAATTTCAGAACTTCATATATTTAAACTTCCAATAAACCTTTTCAACTTCTTATCTCGATCTCTCATCACATCACTAAACATGAAATTCATCCTGTCATCCCACATGAACTCAAAAATGCTATTCCATTTATACCCAATAAATGAACACCTGGAAACGACCTAATTCCTAATTTAGTAATACAAAACATGACTGACAAAGTAGTAGAATACTTAACGAACTTATACAACTGTTCACTACGTATCGGTTAATTTACTAAGTGCTGGAAAGACGCAGTGGTAATAGTTTTCCATAAAGTTGAAAAAACAAAACAATGGTCTTCCTTTTACCAACCAATATTGCCTTTTTCCTACCCTCTCAAAACTATTAGAAAAACTAATACTGATACGACTTCTCAGACACATTTTGAAAATTATACCAAACCATCAATTTGGATTTCTAAAATCTTATTCAACGACTCAACAATTACAATGTGTAACAGAACAAATAGTGACTGGATTTGAACAAAAACAATACTCATCAGTCGTTTCACTGGATATCGCTTCGGCATTCAATCCCAAATGGAGTTCTCTACAAACTAGAATCAATCCAATCGCCAATTTACTTACCAGCAATATTTACATCATTTCTAGAGGACAGAGTCTTTAAAATAAGAATTAATTCGACCTACAGTATCTGGACGAAGTATCAAGGCCGGTGTTCTTCAGGGCTTAGTTCTTAGTTTCATCCTCTATACATTTTACACATAAGATATTCCTATATTCAATACTTCCATTCATGCCACTTATGCATAATGAATTTCCCTTTTTCTGAAGCAGAAATTTCTACAAACTTCATTAGACAAAATAACAGACTGGCTTCACAAATAGAAATTAGACTAAACATATAAAAGATACAGGCAAACATTTTTTACCCTTTTAGTACTGCCAACTAAAAATATACAAATTAACAACACTGACGTACAGTGGAAGAAAATGCACGAAACCCTAAAATACCTTGGTTTAAAACTTGACACAAGACTAACCTAGACTCCACACACAACACAAAAATTAACGCAGGCCTATCAAACTTTCAGATAGCTCTATCCCTTAATTAACAAACGGACGCCACGGAAACTGCAAAACTCCAAACTTCTTTATACAACTATACTTAGACCTTTACAGACATACGCCTGCCCCGTATGGATGATAAAACCGCAATGAAGAAGTTACAAGTGTTTCAAAATAAAGCCTTGGGAGCACCAGAGTTCATTCGGAATGATGAAATACAGGAGCTGGAAATCCAAAAAATCAAAGACTTTATACACTACCTCAGAATTCTAAAGAAACTCAAACTGGAACAGATTATCTTCCATACCAATTCGGACTGAAAATAGCCCGACGACAAAAAGCCAAACTATTCGAAGACGTACACCAAGATTTAACAAGCACTTAATATTTATTTACAATGTATATATTTTATTATTTATGTATTTAATTTTGTGAGGCAGAAATAAGTAGTAGGGCAAATAAAAAGTATTCTTATAAACTTCCAAAGTTTCACATTTTAATTTGAATATATAATAAGAACACAGTCTTCCTAATTTCCATTTTTTTAGGTTTCCTCATTTGTGAAAGCTTTCCCTATTTTTGCATTAATAATTTTTTCTCCTTTTGCCAAATTTGAATAACATTCAGATAACTCCAAAACTCTCTGCATGTTAGTAACCAGGCTTGTTTATAGAGGTTGTGGCCATAAAACCAATTGCATTTAGGCCCGAAAGAACTATTGGCACTCTCAGATGTTGAGAGTTTTATAGAATGTATTTCATCTTTAAAGTGTGCAATGTGTGAGAATGTTTTGTAATGTAGATGTAGTGTATAAGAGTGTTGTCTGTGATGATGAGCTAGAATATTCTTATGGGTTTACTAAACCTAAGAAGTTGAATACATCCCATACCTGCAGGCTTTATGAGTATTGTGTATTTGTGTAAATGTTGTTTATCTGAGATAGCCGCCATAGGGCTGCCATGATTCCTGAGAAAGAGACTGGTCCAATTCCCCTACAGTAATAACAGTGGTAGCGCAGGGATGCGCTCAGAGGTAGCGCACTGGGCTAGCTAACTCCCCTAGGTCGCGGGTTCGAATCCAGCCTACTGCCCTTAGATTTTCTCCTCTCAGGAGCCTCTACACCTCACTGTCCGGTTAGAGGCAATACACTGAGAAGGCTCCGAGGGGCACAATAGATCTATCAGATCAGCAGATCTCCTTGGAACAAAAAAAAATACAGTTATAGTTCAACCATGGCAATACTGATTTCGTCTCTAATATTATTATTTGCGAAATTTTGCAATATAGTTGATTCATGTATTTTTTAATTGAAAAAACTAACTTTTGAAACAAAGAACATAATGATAAGATTGAATATTATCATCCATAGTTTCTACATTAGTTACTTTGAAACTCAATTTCAAGAACCAAGCATAATCGAAGTATTACCGAAATAACAAAAAATAAAATAAAATGTAAAATTTTAATTCTGATTAAATTTTAATATACACGAAATACCTATATAACCGAATGTCATCCCAAGTTCTGTGCTTTATGCAAAATCGAATGTGTACGAAATTCTGTCTAGAAATTTCATATTTTTTCTATTTGATCAGAAACGATCTTGTTTTGTCATCTATTTAATTAATTAGGTGAATTTTCTGATTTGATCTCTTAGTTATGTTGAAGGCTGAATTTCCGATGATCAATAATTTCCTTTTAACATTCAAATGCCTCATAAATTCATTTTTTAATGGTAATTTTTCACAATCTAAATCTTAACTCCCTTAGGGTTGGTGGGATCTTCATCACTGTTGTAAATACTATAAAATGTGGCACCTGTGACTTTCCTTGATTGGGAATCAGACGCCGTTCTCTTCTCCATTATTTCAAAAATATTAGTTAAGACAATAAAATCAAGTTATAAGTAATTTTTTTTTAAATATAGAATGCATTTAGAAAGTGGGACGTTAATTCTTTTTCCAAGAAATTTTGTCGTACAGTAAACCTATTAGAGTGCCATATTCCAGTATTAATAAATATTAGTTCCAAACATGTCTGTTAGATGGCAGTACCAAACGACATATACTCTTTTGTTGGAAAATAAACATTTAATATCCTACAGGATTTTTTTACTCTTTTTTTTTTTATCGTAAATGCTTAAAGTCAAAGCAGCCCCCATTTTTTTTTATTATTTTCTCCCCTAAATTTTGTACTAGTAAAAAAGAAAGCTATTAACTCAAAAAATCCTTAAAAATGATGTATTTTTAAAAATAAAAACACTATAGTAGTTCTATAGTGGCTGGTCCTTTGGAGCCATTCGCATGTGAACCCTCACAAAATTCTTAGCTGCAGGTTATATTTCTTTAGTTCACTGTGGGAACAGCTCCAGCAATGAAAATTCTTGACACTAATAGTTGAGAAACTTTTCTTTTTTTTTTAGCTCTGACACTAAAGCCGCTACTTAACAGTAACAGGAAATGATTGTTGGTGCTGATGCTGTTGAAATGTTGAAACTGACACTTGCTAATACTTGTATTCACAATTTATATTTGCCTATATTGTGTAAGATTATGATAATAAGAAGTGGCCGAGCGAAGAACTGTTAGTAGCATAGAATGCTTCAATGTATTGTCTTAGATAAATAACTAATAGAAAACTCCCCATAGAGGACCCTCTTATTATAGAGGCCCTGGTTTGTAAAAGGGCTTCTCAAAGAGAGTTGAGTGAAAAACTACTCGCACTCGTTCCGGAAATTGTTGCTTTTAAAAATCTGAGAGTTGTCTGGTAGAGTCCTTGGGCCTATTTGAACAGGTTGTTTCCTTACTTCTTGATTGCTTATGTACACCTTAGAATTAATCTCCAGACTAATTAATAGTTGATTTTAACCTGCTTGAGTGTTTTTTTAGACTATTCAAGTGCTGGTTCCAGACTTTTAGGTCGTTGATTGTAGACACGCTTAAGTTTTCAAACTGTAAGCTTAAATGCGATTTTTCTGTAGTTCTTGGCGAGATGAAGGCGGATCTTGTGGTGGGAACTCCAACTCAAACACTTGAGCATTTGTAGCCCATTCCACACAAATGGGCGTAACTGAAGCGGTTAGTTAACCGTTCCTGGAGTTAACAAAACTTATTGTGGTGAATTTCCTCAAGACAACAGTATTGATTCCAGTTCACTCTAATCGCACTGAGTCTAAGCATGACATCTCAGATAGGGAGGCTCGGCAGAATGGAGGGGGTAAGTAATTAAAAGATGTAATTAATGTGGGGTGATCTTGAATTAAATTGAAGGGCGGGTGTCTTGAATATGTGAATGGGTCCGCAATGCTGGATAATAACTGGTTATTTTATCCGTCCTTGCATACATATTTCTAATATTCCTGACCGGTTTCGGAATTTCATCTATCGCCAGAGTAAAGTTATAAAGTTCATATAGAGAGTTTACTTCAACTTAATGTTTCTATCACACACTACAGTTGTTGAGCCAATGATAAAAAAATAAAACCCAACAAAATGTAAGCTGTAGCGGACTATGACAGTCTGAACTACTAATACAAATATTTTATTTAACATAAAATTACAAATTTTTGTTATGACTTTCCAGGAGGTGAAGACATATTTGTAACATTTAAAACTGTTAGTTATCAATCATAATGAATTTCCGGTAATACTGCATCTTGGGGCGAATTTTATAACTATGTTTCTTAGTATGTGTAGACTCTTGTTAAGTGCTGCAACCAAGGGGCAAGTCTTTGAATAAAAAGATTTGTTTACTTTCATCAAGGTAGATGTACATTGTTGTAGGGGATTATCGCAGTGCGACCTGAAAGAACTATTGTGCCCCTCGGAGCCTGTCAGTGCATTGCCGGCATCCAAGCAGTGTTCTGTAACAGACAACACTGCTCATCACCGTACATGGAGTTGTAGAGGCTCCTAGGAAGAGAAAATCTAAGGGCAACATGCTGGATTCGAACCCGGGACCTCCGCGTTGCTAGTCGAGCGTGCTACCACTGAGCTAATCCCTTCCTTCTCCCTTGGCATACGCCAATTAACTAGGGTCACAGACCCTAGTTTGTGTACGGTGTTTGTCCTTGTCTGTAAAGTGTAGAGTGTATGTAGTTTACGTGTGTTGTGTACTGTTCTGACGAAGTGCATGGAGTACTGAGCTGTGGTAACGCGTTGAGTCGCTACTCCCCAAGTAACTGCATGCAACAGATACCCATTGCGGACTTGATCGAGGTAAAATAATGACATTTTTTTTTCTTAACTTATTTATTCTTCAAAAAAGATTCTAGAATTTTAGTCTTTTTTTTGTGTAAAGGGGCCCGCTGAACTGCTGCCTCCACGGTCTATTGTGCTATGCCCCTCGGGTGCATAGGCAAGGCCTCTCAGTGTCTAACTCAAATATAACCTCTACAATCTGTTTACTTGTAATCTGTGAATACGATCTTTTACTTTCCGCGACCATTTTCATAAAAAAAAAACATGAGTTTCCGGGATGAGACAGCGTCAGTGCTCAGAAACCGACGTTTTGCCCATATTGCAAGGCGGGTTGCCTTATTGGCTTTCAAGGTGTAACGACCCTGAAGAGGCTTATTGCAACATGGCTGAAACGACGGTTTCTAGCAAACCACTGACGCCGTCTCAACGCGGAAACTCAAGTGTTTTTCAATGTTAAAATTTCAGATTTTGATATTTTTATTATTATATGTAACTTTAATAGTCGCCGGAAAATAAATGTTGGAATAATAAACGAAATTAGTAGCATTTTACAATATTTCTCTATAACATTTAATTTACATTATTTCTTAAATGAATAGGGATAATGATATTTTCTGTAGAAGGCTTTAGTCAGAAGTCATATGAGTTTGATAGTGAGATTGTAATGGTGATAAGGACTTATACCTGTATCTGGACAACTCCCTGATTGTGCTTATTTTTTGTGAAATACTTATTCAGTTGCCATAATAAGAGAAGTTTTTACATCTTCTTAGAAAATTCTGGTTGTGCTCCTGAGAAAGAAGCAGAAGAACCAGAAATAGAAGTGGATACGATTTGGATGATCCTCTGAAAGATATGCAGCCTTGGAAGGGTGTAGGTGGACAGTAAAATTGACCATTACAACTCTGGTGGCGATGGAATTGCTCCTGAAGTGCACCATAGTTTATTTCTTCAGACCGAACTAGATCATCATGTTTCTCTTCTCCAGGAAGAGGACATCTTCTGCTCACTAATCATAAAACATCTTTCCTGACTTTTATTGGACTTTAGCATGATGAAGCATGTTTAAAAAAACAATTTGGGTAAATTATTATCTGGATTTTATATATTCACTAGCTAACCCGACCACGCTTCGCTGTGGCTCAGTCTGATTTTTAGGCTTAACCATGTTGATTTTGATAATTTGTTTTGATGCTTTGGAATATCCTGTCTACTAATTCTTCTTTTGAATATACAATTGCAGAAATTAGATAGGAAGGTTATTTTTCCCATACCGGATTTGTAGGAGCAATGCCGTTACAGAGTTCGAGTAATTGTCTTGAAAATATGGCAGCTGTTGGATCGTTTTGAAGTTGAACTCTCATATTCGTTGTTAAATGATTTTTTTTTACTGTGCTCCGAAGAGCAGGCATGCATATTTCAAGCAGGCATGCAGTTAATCAGCTGGTGTGGAGCGAGGTATCACTGGAAGCGTTTGCCTGAAGTCACCGGCTAGTAACACCAATGCTCCACCAAATGGAACCTGATTATTTCGCAAGTTTTTCAATGTATGGTCTAATCTTCCAATGACTTCTTATAAGCCATTGTACACTCATCCCATACAATGATTTTGCACGCCCGAAGAACCTTTCCAATTCCTGATATTTTAGAAATGTTACATGTTGGGTTTTCTGTGAAGTGTATGTTTAAGTCATGACAGGTTAAGAGCTGAATACGCTGTTCTACCTCCTTCCATCAACGTAGCAGCAATACCTAAAGAAGCAAGTACTAACGCAATGTGGCCGTTTGAACGGATTTTAGCTCGGAATTTTTCGTTTTCGTGGGAACTGCCCTCTTTTTCGGGAATAGAGGTATTTATAAGTAGTTGAGAAAGAGGTTCAGAGAGTGAGCCACCATCGCAACGCGTCTGAGTCTGTCTATTTCTGCCAACCTCGCAAAACGCTCGGAGAAGTTCCCGTTTCCGTGGAAAGTTCGGAGTAAAAAGTATATATAAACACTCTTACATAGATGTGCAAAGTTGTGTAAAAATTTCAAGTCAATCCATCGACTACTTTTCTTGTTTTGCAGCCACAAACACACGGATGCTGAATTTTTATATATATACATAGGCACTAATTTAGCTACGGGGGCCTGTTTCTTGAATTAAACAAAATGTGATATAATTTATAATTTGATATATTCTTAAAGTTGATATAATCATAAAAATTAGAGAGCAACTATATATTCTGAAAATATGCTTAATTATCGATATACAATGAAGCATCTCAGATGTGACCAAATACATGGAAACTAAAGGTTTCAACTAAAGGCTTCTTCTAAATTATGATCAGCAGAGCAACCAAAACTCTAATTCAAAGAAAATATTTTCATATTCAAAAAGGTTGTTTTATCTTATTTATTTCTTCTAGACAATATATCATAATAATTGTTGAGGTTGGATCCACAGAGCTGGAAAGCAGCAGAGATATTTTTCGTGTTAGCCTGTTTCTTTTTGTGGTCATCGACCGATTTCAGGCGTTCGCTCATCATCAGAATATTTTGTTAAAACAATGCGATAACACAGAATTGCAAAAAGCAAAATCAGTTCATATATTCTGCGTGGTGAGACATTTTCCTGGAAAAATATTTTAATGACCTTTATATTTAAAATTTTGTTAGCATAAATAAATAAATAACTTATTTGTGTACGTCTTCCTCATATTCTCTCCATATTAATTAATTGGGCAGTTTGCATCACCAGGATTTGCCTAGATGAGAACGGGATCTTGAACAAGTCAAGTATAATCACAAATCTCAACTATATTTTTTTAAAAAAGATTCTTCCTTAAACCGTATAATAATAATTGTGACTAATTACTTAAAATAAAACTGTGTTTATATCGAGGAGTTTCACAATTATTATATGGTTTGATATCATCCTTTCTAATTTATAGAAGAATGAGTCTTCTTTGTGTTTATAACAGTCTGGTTTTGTAAATATCTTTGTTTTGCCTAATTATTTATACATTTTTCACACTTTGGCTCACAGTTTTCCGAAGGTTTGGTCTATTCTTGTAACCATACCATCATTTCAATCACATAAATAATAGAAAATCCCATTTTTCAGAAGTATGACTTATTAATATCTATATGCAATGTCGTATCAGTAATTTTAATATATAGGCTAAATATTAAGAGAATATAAAAAGTATTTGTGAGGAAAGTTAGGGATGTTTAGGAAAGGATAAGATTGTATTTCTGTTAACATTAATCACAAAATGCTTCCTAGGTTTGTTTAATATATTTAAAAAAAGTTACATATATATACATTTATACACAGAATTAATATTCATAACATTTAGTAAAACAATATTAAAAGGCATACTGCATTTTATGCCTATCTCGTTGGAAGTCTACAAAAAACTTAATAAGATCAGGTAATGTGAAGTGTTCAGTTGTGTTGGTGGCTGTGCAGACAAGTTCTAATAATGGCGGAGATCCTACTACACCTTTTCCAACACAAACAATATAAGGATATCCTGTTCGTCGGGCATGTCTCAATCTCTTACCAATAGTCTGGTTACATCTATCATCTAATATGACATCATCTGGTAAAATTTTGTCTAGCGCTTTACAAATATCCAAACTGAGAACACTTCCTACATTCCATTCTTTGCTTCCATCCTGTAAAATATGATTACTTTGTTAACGATAATTCTCATGCAACAAAATATAAAAAATATTAAGAATATCAAAGACCTTTGGTGATATAATGCAAACGGAGAAAGGCGCAAGTGCAGCCGGCCAAATAATTTCGTCTTCAGTCGAAAGAAGTTCCAATGAAGCAGCGAGAATTCTAGTCAAACCTAAGCCATAACTAGCCATTATTAATGGTTGAGCTTTCCCTTCACTATTTGTGAATTTACATTCAAGTGGTAAGGTATATCTTGTGCCCAAAAGAAATGTATGACCCACCTACACAATTGTATAAAATAATAATCTTACAAATTTTAAAACTTTACAAGATTAATTGGGTATAATCATTGCTATGACAAACAAACACCACTACATTATTATTCAAACATCATTAAATTTAATTATTTAAAAGAAGCAAGACCTCGTTCAGAAAGTACAACCCGACCATTTAATTATTAACATATAAAATATTTTAGGTTTTTGTAACTGTTCTCTTTAGGAGAGAGAGTGAAAATGTGCATAAAATCTATAAAACAAAAACTATGTATATGTACCTCTATTCCCGTTACTTGTCTGAAGGATGTACCTCCACAAGAAGGGCATGAATTATAATTATTATGTTCAATATTGGCACCTTGGTTGCATGTTTCACATATTTTCAGTTTATCTTCGCCCACATCGCTCACAAAGTGATATTCATGTGAAATCTCCCCTCCCATATCTCCTGGATCAGCTAAAACTGTAATTTTTCTTCTATTTAAAAATAAATAAATAATTTTTTTATGGACTTATATTTCAGGATTTATGTATGAATTTATTTCTGAAAGTAGGCAATTTTTTGAAACAACACTTATTGGCTTTCTTATGATTATATGTTTTTAGAAATATTGTCCATCTTTAGCCCATCAAATTCAAGTATATATTTTTACTGCCTTATCATGTAACTGAAGCTAGATAATTTATAGTATCCACTACGAAGAGATTCTCTCTGGTTGTTATTATTTATATATGCTTAGTGGAAATAAAAATTATGTAGAGAAAACAGTTAGCCTCCGAATTCCACAAAGTTATTCAGATAGGTCCATTGGAACATGCCTTTTAAGAACTTTAAAGTACATAAAAATCAATTTAATTTCCTCATAGAACAAATAGTAAATTAAAACATTTATTTTTATTTAAATTACCTTTCACAAAAGGTAATTCGAGATGATTAAAAATATTTTCAAAAGCAATCGATACTCTTTCATAAGTATCTTGGGCAGTTTCTATACTTTGATCGAATGAATATGCATCCATCATTTCAAACTCTTTAGTCCTAATTAGTCCACATCTTGGTTTAATCTCGTCTCTGAATTTGGCAGCTACCTGGTATAAAAGAAAGGGTAATTGGCGATATGACAACTGACCCAATCCAGCTATCAACTCGGTTACTGATTCTTCATTAGTCTAGAAAGAAAAATGTTATATAATGAGATATTATTTCCAATACAAGTAGATATTACGACTTGCTCAATGTTAACAAGATTAAAAACAGGGCACAAAATTTGAAATTTTAAAACATAATAACTCTATTTCACTTTACCTACAGGACTAAGTATGCATTCATTTTCGTGTCTATCTCTAAATTTGAATACTTCTGCACCTGTAATGCCCCAACGACCTAAAAAAGTAATATATTGACAAATTCAACAATTTAATGAGCCAATTCAAATATAGTTCTTATAACTATCTCCATCTCAACGTCCTGTAAGTGTGTTATTTTAAAATCAAATAATAGATAATACAACATAACAATGGAATATATTCCATTTGGTGACTTCCACTCTTAACTAATTTGTGTATAAAGACAATTGAAGAAATACTAATGAAAAAAAAATTTTTATAAACCAACACGGAACTGATTAAAATTAATAGGGTGACGGAAATTTGAATGAAGGAAATATTCTTACTTAGGCTAGCTAATTTCTGGGGGTGCCTGAAGAAACAAATAAAAAAAATTACCTGATTTTTTCCAGAGTGTTCCATCAATAATAATGGGCAGTCTTACTTCTTGTGCTTCGATCTGGGTTAGATACATTTGAACCATAGTTTTCAACTTATTCATAGATCTAACCCCTAGAGGAAGAAGATGATATATGCCCGGACTCGACTGTCTAATGATACCCATATCAATAAGCAACTACAACGGCAGGAATATCTTACCATTAAAAGACAAAAGAAAATGGAGAGAAAAAAATAAATGTAATAAATTAATACCTTTTGGCTTTTAGACATTAATAAGTTGGTATCAGACTCTTTAGAATGGGTTTTCGGTACAATACTTGTAGGTTGGAATAGCTTGCTACATCTCATAATTTTTAAGAATTCTATTGATGACTTGGACAAATTCATTTTTATATGAATTTGTTAACACAAATCTGAGATAGCGCTAAAAAGCAAATTAACTGCTGGAAAAGTATATGAATTTGTTAACACAAATCTGAGATAGATCTAAAAAGCAAATTAACTGCTGGGAAAGTTAATTTATTCCATGAAAAGAATAAGGTAAACTAAAAGGAAATGAATAAGATAAACAATATTTTTTGGACTTTATGCAATAACGGTGTTGTAAAAGTGTTACAATGAATGGCACGTTTTATCTTTGACATACTCAGATGCTGGTCTACACATGTTCATGTTCACTAATACTAGTAGCTATCATAACCTGCAGTTATACTGGAAGGTTACGATTAGGCTAGGTTCAGTTAATCAAGGGGAAGGTTGTGATCTGGAATGGCATATGATTTAAAAAGTGAAGAAGATGTCAAAGAATATATCAAAAATTTAGGAACTGAGTATAGATTTGGTTGCTTTAAAGAAAAAAAACCGGAAGGTATGTTTGCATTCATCAGGAGTAACTTTGTTTTATAATTTATTTTGTAATATCTTGATCTGTTTCCTGCAGTATGTCACCTTTTGGGAGATTATTTGGAAGCCATATCCAAAGATTTTCAAAAAGCAGCTAAAGTTTATAAGTCGAACTGTGAAGATTATAGTTTTTCAAAGAGCTGTTATAAAATTGGAAATTATCACATGGTAGGAAAAGGAGGAGTTTCGCAGTCTCATGAAAAGGTAAGTCCATTTGCTGTTTTTTAAAAAATAATTTCATTTAAAGACCGAAATTTAATTGTTACAGTTAGATTTCAACTTTAGAAATTAAGATCTGTTGTTCTGAAAGTCAGCCTCATATGACAATATTCTTCTTTATAAGGAAGTATTATTAATTTGAAGTGAAAATGTGGGCGATGAACTAGAACACCTTTTTTTGAAATTGAAAGAACCTTCTGGATTTTCAAAAAAGTCCATTTCATAAGTTTCTTGGCAAGAATAATTAAATATGTTGATAAAATCAATGTGATCCATTATTCTTTAGCATTTCTAGAGAAGAATATTTGATATCGCCTATAAAAAGGAAATAAGTTGGACGTTTTATATAATAATGCAATAAATTGCAAATCTTAAACAAATTGGCGATCTCATAACTGCACACTGACAATCACCTTGCAGTATCAGAGACATTTTACGTGGTAGCCTGCTTCATTTTGTGGTCATCGACCGGTTTCGGGCGTTCGCCCATCTTCAGGATGCGTTTGTCAGACAGTGTGATAACACAGACCTGCACAGAGCAAATTCAGTTTATACACCGAGTCACTGTATAAACTGAATTTGCTATGTGCTAGTCTGTGTTACCACGCTGTCTGACAAACGCATCCTGAAGATGGGCGAACGCCCGAAACCGGTCGATAACCTTTTTTAATGAAGCAGGCTACCACGGAAAATGTCTCTGATGCTTTCCAGCTGATCCAGCTCCAGCTGATTGCAGCAACCACCACAACAACCTTGGAATATTCCTAAGATTGCTTAAAATTCTGTTGTTAAAATAAACTGGAGCTGAAATGGGGAAGTTAGGCTGTAGATTGAAAAATTATTAAGAGATTATAAATTTAATTTGAGTATTACTTTTTAATGAAATATTCCGCTTATCCGTGTCAGGATGATGTGGTGAGCCTAAAGGGGCCCACACACTACCAACATGGTCGTCAACCTTGTTGTCAACAAAGTTGAGGTTATTGTGCACACACGAGACAACCAAGTTGTCAACATCAGTCTTAATTATTTTTGATGTGAGAGGTAGTAAAGAAAAATGAGTGATAATTTACTTAAATTGGTAATTTTGAGTGAGTTGTGTAATGATGAGTATCTTCCTTCTAAAAAAAGAAAAATTTGGACAAAAGAGTGAAAATTAATAGACAATTTTCTGTAATGTTATAATAATGGTAGAAATTTATTGTTAATATGTAGTTTATTGTAAATACATTGCAAATTAGTTCACTTAGTATTTCATTAGTATTAGTATGAATTTCATAAAATTCATTTTTTCCTCTATATTGAAATTTTGATGTCCTATTTTCCTAACGTCCTTCCAGAAGGACATCATTTATTAGCGACATATCGATATCGCTAAGTGTAAAATTGATGCTAGACTACTATAAGCATCCAATAGAAACAATTTAAAGAAAAATTAAAAAAAAAAAAAAATTCAGGACTATCTGGGTTAAATAAATGGTAACAATATATGACATTAGTAAATAAATTATTTATTAACATAAATCAACGATACAGTGAGTCTGACAGTAATTGCACATAACTGGCATAATTTTCAGAACGCATAATTGTTGGTTGAAGTTCTACCTCTACAATAGGTAAGTTTTCACATTGTGAGGTTGAGGGTGTGGAGGCAGGTATGTAAGGTGTTGATGATCTGGAATTATTGTGAAGTGGAGTTGAACATGATGATGAATGTGTGGAAGAATTACTTGAAGATGGGGCATTCACTGAATTTAGACTAAGTTGTCCCAGTTGCCCAAGAATTAAAATTTCGTCGATTGCTTCTTTTGCAAATAATTGTTGATTTGCAGAAAGTTTCCTAAAAGAAACTGCCCAACTTTCTGAATAAACCGATGCAACATCTTTTTTAACTCCAAGGTTCATAGTTTGGACTGCATCTTTTAATATATTATTTCTTTCTGCCATTATATCAAGCGGAGCCTTTTTTTTTCTTTTATACGAAAGAGATTTCGGCTCAATACATTCCTGAAACAATAAAATGGAATCAAGTACTCACTGTATTTGTACAGCCCAATAACATTAAAAAAACAAAGTAAGTAACCTTTTTACATACCACTGAGTCGGATGCCTCAATTTCGTGATCATCTTCTACTTCAATCGTAGATACACCAGGAATTTGGACCTCCTGGTCCCTTAAAAAATCTAATTCTGAAAAATACCATAAATTTGGTTCGTACTCATTTTCGCCACCGGCCCCAGATTTTTCGGCCTGCAGAATTTTTTTTAATTCACGTCGATAACATGTTCTAATATTAGTAAGTCTTTTCTTAAGACTATCTAAGTTAGCGTTTTTATCGATTTCTAAATATACACTCAAAAGTTTTTCCCATGCATTTTTTTTTTTGGTCTTATCTTTATAGATCTCCGATTTAATTTTCCAAATTTCTGGAAGGTCCCTCCAAGCGTCGAAGAACTGCATCCAAATGGGCAAATTGGGTATTGACGACATGATTACAATAATAATAATATCTAGAGAAAAAAAAAGAGTAATTAATATAGCTAAGTAAACTTTAATAATATAGCTAAGTATTAATATAGCTTATATAATAATACAAACCAAAAATAAACACACACAAACAAAACAATGAAAATATAACTATATATAACTATATGAAAATATAAATATTTGATACAACTTAACACAAAACCTAGATAGTCTATACTGATGTTGACAACCTTGTTGTAAACATCCCCACACATTCACCAACACTGTTGCCAACCTCAGGCTCCGCCCACCAAAAATCAAACTCACTTGGATTTTTTCAACATTGTCTTCAACCGCTAAATTCAACATTCAACCAAGGCACACACGTTCAACCTTGTTGTCAACATGCAATGTTGACAACAAGGTTGTCGACCAGGTTGATAGTGTGTGGGCCCCTTAAGCTCGAATAGTATTCGAGCTTTGTTAATTTTTATAATGACAGTCTTTTTAAAGGTATTCTATGTTAAAGCAATACATTGGTTCAAATTTCGTCAGTCTCATAGTCATGTGAAGTGATGACCATCCTCCAGAAAATAGATATTTTACAGTGTATGGATACAATTAAGATATAATTTTATTAATTTATATCAATTATTTATTTATTTATTTATTTTTTAAAAATGATATATTGATTTGTGAGAACTTGGACAGAACACCCATATTGATTGATTTGGAATATTATTAACTAATCGAAAACTTCTTTATAATGCAGTCATCAAAAGTGAAATGTATAAAAGCAGTTGGTGTCTTGCAGTTGCTTCTTATAGCACTTTTAATTTTTCTAAGTATATTAAAAAATATGGAAATCAAAATCATCATTGCTTCATGAGCTTAAGCGGCTTATGTTTCAAACCACATTCCAAAGAAACACCAAAATAAAAGGATAAACATAAAAAATCTCATCACTTACGTTGCCTCGAACAGAATATGAGTCAGACCGACAGTTGCTGATATTTTAGCAACTATTGAACTTGTCCTAATTACGTATATCAGATCGCGGATCGGTTTTGTAGATTTCTACAATTAAATATGCACAGCTTATAACTTAACATTAATATGTCATGAATTTTAGCTAAATTCATTATTTCTCCATTAATATTAAGTACTTACTATGTTTGTTTATTTTGCCTTTTATGTAGTTAATCTTTTAAATAATTTTCAGAGTCTGGAATATTATGATAAAGGCTGTGATTTGGGTGACATAGATTCATGTTTCCGGGCCGGTGTGCTCAGCGTTCTCAGTAGTAAAAAAAAGAAACCTTTCACCACCTTCAGTCACGTATGTTTTTTTTTCAGTTACAATATATTTTTTTTTATTAAGGTCAGTGTTAAAATATCCTGAAAAATCGTGTTACATCAAATAAAAATGTAACACTTTTCCAAGATACCCTCTTTGAAGCGCAGCATTGTACAACTTTATGCAGTAAACACTTGGAATTTTCTCCAAATGCTTTTCCATCTTGCATTTACATTATCACATTTGCTTATTGTAAAAAATGCAGTTACAAAAAAATAATTTTTGCATAACTTTTTGATTTCTTAAATATCATGATATTTAAGATTCTTGACTTTCTATTTAGCTTTTGACGAATATTCAAGAAACGGTGCGTTGTAACTAAATTCGGCCTTCTCCCGAAAGGGGATAACCTACTATTGAAAAGATCTTCACTGTGATCAATAACACGGAGAGTTTTATAAAACACTATGTTAATCATGGTAATAATGCTATGCTGAATACAATGCCTTGATATATATGAAAATAATCATTTGGATTAATTGTTTTGGAGGGAGGGTAGAATTAAATGTATGCAACGAATAATTAAATGTAAATAATCAACTGGGTCACTTAATAAAAAGGTTAAAATCATATGATTCATGAAATTGTCGACAAGAGACTATTACGTCCAGAAAAAAATTGAAGTGTTCCAGCAAATGCAGAATATGTTTTCTAATTCAGAATTTGTTTAAAAGTGTGTTATAAGGAATTTTGAAAAAATGACATAGGAAATTGTGTTCCGTCAATTTAGTCATCAAACAGTATTAGATTAGATTAGCAACTCAGGTAGGCAATATCCTAGGACCGCAGCCACCTTAGGTTTATTGAGCCATCCCCGATGGTCTAGTACGTGAACTCTCCTCTCCTGAGGAGTTTCAGGGCTTTCACCACTAGATTTTTTTGCGTTACTATCTCCTCAGGTCGCAAGGTGCCAAAGGTTTCGTATCTCAGTTTAACGTGGGCAGTCTCCTTCTTCTCCTGGCACAGTCTACACAAGGGTTCCAAACTAATCACTCCTACCTTGTGCAGATGTTTCCGAAACCTAACGTGACCTGCAAATAAACCTGTGACCAGAGAAATCTGGTTCCTGCTCAAGTTAAGGGTCGCTTTTGTCCTGATTTTACATAGTTTAGGCATCATCTTTTTACTGTGCCTTGCTCCTGGCCTGGCTTCCCAGTATGTCCTATGTTCTCTACGGAGCCAATCTCCGATGGATGCACGGAAAAACTTTATTGTGCCTGCAAAGTCGCGTGAAAGCTTCTCTACATTCTTTGACAAGGGAAGAGGTAGTCCTGAAAGCCTCCAGAGCTTGCAGTGCAGCCTGGCAGTCTGAATAAATGCGTATGGCCTAACGCGTGGAGCACCACGCAAATTTTCCTCAGCACAGTCTTCAATTGCAAAACAGTATTAAATATAATAACAAAGAATCTAAAAGAAACTAAAGAAAAATAATAAAAAATATAAGATTTAGGATATTATATTGTATATTTGTGGATGTTGAAGATAAATAACAAAAATTAAATATTAATTGCTTCATTGCTTACTTGTATCATTTAATTGCACTATTTGACAAAATACAAATTCTATACAATGTGATTTTATGAAAACTGACTTATTTTTCCTAATGGCTTATTACGACAAATGCATATTTTGTAAATTTTTGCAAAATTAAAAAATAATAATTTGAGTTGAATAATTATTGATTACTTATTTTCTTCTATAGGATATCTAGAAAAAAATCTAGTGTGAAACACTCACACGACTTTCTCTTACTGCTATTTACATAGTAAGAGAAAGTAGGAGAATCCACGATTCTCTTCAAACATACGAGGGCAAGGTACAAAGTTTTCGGCCTAGCCCATAAAGGGCACTGCTACAAATTCTTCGTTTTAGATGTTTATCGCCAACAGACATTCATCCAAAGTTGGTGAAAGTGTATAAGGTTGCACCTTCATTATCAACAGTAAAAAAAATGGGCAACTGAGTTTAAACGTGGTCGTTTGTCGATTGAAGCTGGTCAAGGTGAGGACGGCCAAAAACTGCAACTACCGAAGAAAATATCGAGAAGATATATAATATGGTTCTAGATGATCGACGATTAAAGGGTTTGAGATAGCTAAGGCTGTAGGCATCTCAGAAGAAAGGGTACGGTCCATTTTACATGAAGAACTCAGAATGAGAAAGTTTTGTGCTGCATTTGTTAATAAATGTTGATTACAAGCAAAGGAGCAAACGAGTTTCTCAGCCATGTTTGTACCATTTTAAGAAAATCCAACCGATTTTCTACGCCGATTTGTTAGGATGGATGAAAATGGGTTCGCGACTTTACAACTCAGTCAAAACAACAGTCCAAGCAGTAGAAGCCGATGACTCTGCACCGAACAAAGCAAAGACAATTGCATCGATTGGAAAGGTTATGGCTATTGTTTTTTGGGATTCCAAAGGGATTCTTTTAATTGACTACTTGCCAAAGGGTCAAACAATTAGTGGGGAATGCTACGCACATCTTCTTGACCAGCTAGATGAAAAAATTAAGAGAGAAAAATTAAGATACAAAAGAAAAAAAATGCTCTTTCACCAGGATAATGCCTTCCCCCGCCCACACAGGCGCTCTGACAAGGGAAAATACAGGGATTTGAAATATGAATTGTTAGACATCCTCCCAATTCGCCTGACTTTCATCTGTTTCCAAACCTTAAGAAATTTGTGGTTGGAAAACATTTTGGGTCAAATGAAGAGGTGATAGCAGCGGTAAATGGAGATTTTGAAGACCTTCCAGAATCGCACTTCAGGTTATTGGACAAAGTGTATTGAACTAAAGGGAGACTACACTGAGAAATAAATGCATTTTTAAAATAAAGAAAGCTCATTTTCATTAGGCCGAGAACTTTTCACCTTGCCCATGTATAATGGTTACTAGATGTTTAGTGACCTTAAATTTACATGAATGGCTAAACTTTCGAAAACGACTTTTGAGAAAAGCATTGCCCCCGTCCCTCTAAACTTCCTTTAAATGAATTGGTCAGTAGTCGAGAGGAATTTGTTTAGAGTTTTCCTATACCTCAGATATCCCGGCCTTTACAAAGGTACGTTGCTATTCCCCCAAAAAATGCACTACACATATTTCCATGGAAAGATTAGGAAAACAGTAAAGTTTAGGCACACTCAGAGGCGAAGCAAAACAGTATTTAGTTAAGGAACACAGAGTTTACTGTATACGTTCTTTAAAAATGGGAGAGTGGGTTTATTAACAGACCTGGAGAAGTATGGCGCTATAACTTTGACTGGAATAACAGAACGGCTTATTAGATGTAAGACAGGGAAGGACTTTCTGGCGTAATAGAAGCTATCCTTACACGACTCTATAGACTTTAACGGTACAAAGCTACAAGGCGAAGACAGTCACTGTGAATTGGAAAAAAGAGATATTACAGATATTAGGAACAGAGTTACGCAGAATTGAGCCTTGAGGAATACCGTTTTCTGTACCCGTGCTTCTGATAGCGTTCCGTTCACTTTAACTCTTATGTTCCTCTCTGCTAGAAAATGTTTAATAAACAAGTAGATGTTTCCTCTAATTTCTATATCCAGAAGGGTGTTGAGGATACCAGGACGCAAACCATCTCGTAAGCTTTTTGAGTGTCTAGAGAGACTGCTAATGCCAGCTGCTTCCTGTCAAAAGCATCTTGGATTTCTGATTTGAAATTTATTAAATGATCCGACTGCTTCCATATTTCCTGAAACCAAACTGAAATTTTGCAAAATAATTAATATGCTCCAGAAACCACCTAAGTCTATTGTTGATAATTTTTTCTAATAATTTACACATTGTACAGGTTAAAGCGATAGGTCTGTAGCTGTTGGGATCAATTTAGTTTTTGCTGGGTTTCGTGATGGGAATAATGATTGCATTTTGCCATAAGGAAGAGAAACAGTGTTCAGTCAAAATTAGGTTGAATATTAGTAACAGGTAAACTTTTGCATTTTGGGGAAGATTTTTGAGAAATAAATTTGGGATATCTCTGGTCCTGAACTAGAATTGTTGCTTTTATTTAGCACATGCTGTAGCTCCCACATGGTTATGTTTCGGTTCAGGTATAGTCATTGTCGGTTTCTACTGGTGTGTAAGGTTTAATTTTTTCTCTCAATAAAATGAATTGGGGGTTATAGTTTCATCACTAGAATTCCTATAAAATTGTTCGGCGAGGATACCTCCCAGTTTTGTGTTTTCTATGGTGCGATTTAAAGTTGAGAGATCTTGCAATGCAGCTATTGTCTTTTGGTGATATACTCCATTGATTTTTCTGATTTTCTCCCAGGCTTCACCTACCGGTGTTTGAGAGTTGATACCTGATATAAAGTTATGCCAATGTTTCTGTTTACTTTCATGCAAAACTTTCCTAGCGGCAGCGCGCAGTTTTTTAAATTTTTTAAGATTTGTCTCATTTTGATGTCTTTTGTAGGTGTAGTACGCTTTTTTCGAAGCTTCCACTGCCTCTCTGCATTCTTCATTCCACCAGGGGGTCATTTTGCGATGCTACTAACGCTTATTTTACCAATAACTTCTGTTGCCGTTTTGATGATTCAATCTACAAATTGGTTGATAATATTATTTATTTCAAATTTGAGAAAATGTTTTGGGTTTACAAGACTGTTTATACCAATAGAAATTGCTTTTGAAAAGACGTCCCAATTTGGTTGTTTCAGTTTCCATCGCGACAGCCGCAGGATGGACAGGTCCTGGCTTTTGTTCAGATCCCGAATCATCAATCTGAATATGATTTATCAAATTTTTGTTGGTGATGTTTAGACTGGGTTCTACTATTCGTCGTTTAGTTATATGAATGTCTTTTTCGACTGGATCTGGGTCTGAGATGGTTGAATTTGAGTGTAACCTTTTTAGATTTGAATCGATAATTTCTAATTGGCTTTCGGAACTTTTATTTAAGTTATCTATTGGGTGTAGAGCTGTATTTTCACAGTGGGAACTTATATGTCCTGTTTCGCCGCATATGAAACACTTTATTTCATCTACAGAAGTGTCTGTAGTTACCACCTTCATAAAATAAGGAGGTTAGATGGAATGTCGCTAGATTGCTCTGGTTGAATAAACACATTTCTCCTAAAGCTCAAAATGTGTCCATAACCTTCCATTTTTATGCCTGTCCGCAAATAAGAGACAGGGGACAACATTTTAATGTTAAGTTCTTTAAATTTATCCTCAATGGCTGAATGAGGAATGTAGGGTGGTGCATTTTGATATAATTATTCTTTTTGAGGGGTTAATTAATCTTTTCGCTGGGATATAAATATCATTTATTTTTATACCTCTGTGGACGTTTATAAATTTGGTTACACATTCATTACTTGAAGGAAAATACATATTCTATTGTTTGATATTCGAGAGGAGAATAAAATATTTTTTGCACCAATGAGTTCTCCAACAGACATAATGTATTTTAAAATTTGTATGGCTTTATTATTATTTTTAATGGCTGGGAAGATTATACCTTGCTCTTTTTTTGGCACTGAGGTCGATTTTGCTACTGATGCCCAGGATTTGGTGATTTGTTCTGGAGGCTGAGGAGATGTCATCTTTTCGCTTGTGGCTAGTTGGTGTTGAAGTTCAGTTTGTTGTTGGCTCATGTTAGGTTATTCAATTAGGTTTTCTTTTTTTTTTTTTTTGATCAGAGTAAAATATTTACTCTTTGATCAAACTTGGCACTATAAATATTAACTTGGGTTAATATTTATTGAGTAATAAGACCTTTTTAAAGGAAAATTAACTTTTTCGAGAGAACTTTTTATAACACGTCATTACACAATACGTTCATAAATCAGCTGTGATTTTAATACTTTGTATAGTTCACTTGGAAGTACTTCATTTTAACTGATGTTATTGTAAGTAAATTAAATTTAATTATATCGATCTAATTACAGTAAGTATTAGCACATTAGTATATAGCATTACATTAGCATTATTTTTAACTTCTTCATTGGATTGAAAATGTTTCCCACGTAGAGCTTTTTTAAGGAGCCCAAACAAATGGAAGTCCGATGGCGCGAGGTCGGGGCTGTGGGGAGGATGTGGAAGGATCTTCCACCCCACTTTTTGAAGAGTTTCTTGAGTTAACTGTGCCGTGTGTGAGCGCGCGTTGTCATGAAGCAAAATCACGCCTTTAGTCAAGAGTCCACGATGTTTCATTCGAATGGCTGGCCTTACTTTGTTTGTGAGCATATCACTGTAATGCTGCCTATTAATGGTTCGTGATCTTCGAGATAGTCACATTAAATAGACCCCTGCGAATCCCAGAATATTGTAAGCATTACTTTACCTGCTGACGGCTGGGTCTTGAATTTCTTTCGATTGGGAGAAGCCGTATGCTTCCATTCAAGGCTTTGACGCTTAGACTCTAAGTGTGTCCATTTTTCATCGCTTGTTACAATTCTTCTGAAAAATTCTTTTTCAATTAAACATCGTATTTTCAACTGTTGACTGATTTGAAAACTGGTTTCTTTGTGAGCGTCCGTAAGTTGTCTTTTAAACCCATCTCGCATAAGTTTTCTTGTACGGCAGTTTATTCTGAATAATGTTATGCACACTCGCGTGCATTTATTCAGCTATCAGTTCAACAGTAATACGTCCGTTATCCTGAATTAACGCGTTAATGCGAGATTCGAGGGAGGAAGTTGCAGCTTCAACCGGTCGTCCACTTCGTTGCTCGTCACAGACGGATCTAATGAAGTGTTGTTCTTCCGATGTGCAATGCTCGAGCGGACTTGCCATTGTTAACTGAATACATGTAAGGTTATGCTTACCAAATACTCTCGAACAGCTGATGTGAAACTAAGTACAAGGACGCCAACTTGCCGCACTGAAACAATACATTGATTAAGCAAACCGTTTCTGAGCTGCAGCGATTTGTCCCGTTACTTATTGAATGACCCTCGTATTAATATAATAATCATTTGTTCCTAACCAATAAAACATTGCTTATTAATAATAATAACTATTTAATTAGTAATAACCATTTCTTATTTATAGATAACTTTATTAAGATTTTTTTTGTTTGTTGAAGGGGGTTTCGTTATTAAGATTTGATTCTGAATATGTTATATATAATTAACTTATGGAAAAATTGACTAGCCATATTTTCAGATGTTCCTTCGCCAAAAACGCATACTACAAATAACCGGGCAAATTCTAGCTTTTCACAAAATTTTGCCATATTTTATTTATTTATTTTCTTACTTATTCTTTTTTGTTTGAAAAGTTTAAAATGTTATGTTATTACATAAATATTGGAGGCAATAGAACCGGTTTGATTTTTGAATTAAAATAAACATGTACTCCAATAATTAATGTACGTAATACAGAATGTGCATTTTTACAGAATTGCGAATAGTACTTCAAGTTGCCATTAGCATTAAACAAACACTATCATGGTAGTTAGATCTGCAGTGCTGAAAAATATTAGATATTTTTGTCCTAGTCAACGCTTCATTATATTAGCTAACTTCATTTCCAAGCAAAACTGTGTTTTCAAACTGGCTATCCGTCATGCTTGACGGGTTATTACACTACTAGATAAGTACATGTAATAGATTAGATTAGAAAATAATTTTACTGCAGTATAATATTTATATGCATTTATGTATATTATATATATTTATATTTTAAAACATACTTTTTTTTCCCTGAGGGTTCTGTACCCGCGACCATTGATGATTTATTGTAACCCTCCTGGTGCCGTAGATGAGCTAGCTCATTAGTGTTGCTTTTACTAATCTTAATGCTAGGGTCCTTGTAGTACTCCATCAACTCTAGCTCTATTTCGTCTGCTCTGGTCACTGGTCTCATACCTTGATGTGATACCATCCTCCTTGCGGTTATTTTCGTTTTGGTTCTCGGGTTCGTTATTTGACTCGGCAGTATCTATTACCCTGTCAAATATGGTCTCTTTGACCATTGTCGAACTTATTGCAACTTGTGGTTGCTCGTCTTTAAATAACTTTTTTCTCAAACATAATTTTAAGATTAGGTGGAGTCACTTCAGTATCCGAGAACAGACTAGGCGATCTAACTTTTTCGGTGTGCTCGTCATCTCTTGTATCTATTATACTAAAAGTACTATTTACATTAAAACTCTTAACTAACTATATACAAACGGGCTCAAGCAGAAGCTTACGCCCTCAGTATATACCCGAGCACCAAACTACTTCGAGTAACCCTAACTAGGTATGGGAGTATCTCTGCCATGCCCCTCTGCAAAAGGGCAAAAAAGATCCACACCTGTTGACTTATAGGGCAGAAAGGAGCTGATTGCCCATTCCAGCCTTGATGGCGTACAGCCCGGTTCTATTGCCTCCAATTCATCTTCCCACGGTAAACTCCCAGGGAAGTGGGTATCTAGCAGAAGATGGGCCCTCTGATCTCCATCCTGCGTATAACTGCCATCAGGTTTCCTTAGTGACATATTAGCTCCCATGCCATGTTTGGCCATTGCTTTATGCAGTCTGGCCACCACACGCATGGAGCTAATGCCCTCACAGAATTTCCTGAAGCTACTCCTCTTTGCTTTCCTAATTTTCTTGTTGTCCTTGTTGTAGTAGTAAGCCCCAAGGTGCAGCTTTGCCAGTCCTCTGTGCGCTTAGCCCTATATAGAGCTCCGCACCTGAGACCTCCTCCGTGTCAGCTCTTCGCTCTACCAAGAGGCATCCCTACTACAATGTAATCTGCTAGTGGGGCAGCTATCTTCAAAGGCGCCTATAATTGCCTCATTAACCTCTTCAGGATAATGCTCCAGCTCCAGCAGCCATATGGTGACTTCACAGCGCCAATATGGCTGAGAGCACAACCTAAATTGGTTTTAAAATCATCCTGATTTGTTCTTCTGGGGTTCCTCCAATCAGTCTCCCCATTACTGAGCCCGTCTAAATCAATATAATAATCCTATGGTCTGAAAAGGAAGGCTGGTTCGAGACTTTCCAGTTCCAAACGAATTGCCCGATTCTCGGACTACCTATTGTGAGATCAAGAATTTCCCTCCTTAGCCTAGCCGCAAAGGTGGGTGATGCCCCCACATTAAAAATATCTGGGTTAAATTGAAAGATAAATTCTAAGAGGTACTTACTCTTTTGTTGTCATTCTTGCTTCCTCATACTCTCTTATGGGCGTTCGCATCGATCCAGTGAGAGTGGCAGCTTCCGCTCTTGACAGTGCGCCACTAACCCCTGCATCTCCGCTGGCGGTACATCAGCCTTGACTCCGGCAAAGTAACTGCCAGGATAGGCACCAAGTCCGCGTCGTAAATTCTGAAAGACAAGTATAATTAATGTCATCCGTGTTCAAAATGAAGGCCCTAGGTTCATCACTTTTTCCATCCTAAATTACCTTGCCGTTCTTACCTTACAGCCCGCAGATCTATCCCCCGACAATCCAGGGTTCTTGAATCAGTACCAGTCCTAGTAGCCGTTTGGTGAACAACCTTGCTATGGTGGCACATGCCCCCTTAGGTAAGTTCACCTGGGCTACCCCGGTGCTTAGTCCCGACGTGTGACTGCTCATGGAGGGGTGGGGGAAGAGCCCTATCCTCCTCCAGGAGCATATTCTGCTCCTACTCATTTTCCTCCTTTGAAATACTCACCCAGATGAGAATCGCCGGGCCTCATAATCCTCCTCCGGGGGGCGATCCTCCCTCAGTGTCGCTTCGTCTGGGATGGGGGTCGAAGGAGTCTGTTGCACTTTAGTGCCCATCTCATCCTCTTACTTCTTTAAACTTCTGGCTGGGAGTTGCCGAAGCGGTACCGCATATGGTACCCTTCCCTCCCTCTTCAGCACCTCGAACGATTGACAGTCAATATCGGCAGGCCTCTAGAGTGTGTAAACTAAGTTGGCCCTGTGCAAGTCTGTGTTGTCACACTGTCTGAAAAACGCATCCTGCAGATGGGAGAACGCCCGAAACCGATCGATGACCACAAAATGAAGCAGGCTACCACGGAAAATGTCTCTGATGCTTTCCAGCTCTGCGGAACCAACCACTACAACAAATTTTATATATGTTTGTAGTATATATATCTATATTATATATATATATATGTGTGTGTGTGTGAGGTCCTTTTTTATGCGGTAGATATATTATACAGAAAATGTCATAATAAAAAAACCTTAACTTACTATGACAAATCAGACATACGTTCCATAACTTTCAAAAATCGCATAAACTAAAGCAAATCTATTAAAATTACAGTAAAACCACATAATACTGCTTATATAGTAATTAAAATATAAAATAATCTGGCATGAACACACACGACATTCTTTTTACTGCTGTTTACAGAATTGTAATGGACAAATTTTTCTTCATAATTATAATAAATGTTCCATTCTCTTTAATTTTATATCACTGGTTGAATCTAAATTTAATAAAATGACTTGTTTGAGGAAAACATTACTTCCCCCTCTCACTCTATAATTCTTTAAATGAACTTTCTCAGAAAAAAGTATCAAACCATACTTATAGGTCCCCGTATTCAGAGTGTATCACATTTTAAAGAAATACGTCGTTTTTTTTTTCGAAAAAACGCATAAAACTGAAGGGAAAAAACTATTCAGTACAACCCACTTCCGGTCAACCGATTTTCTTCAAACTTGGAATTCTGGCAACATATTTAATTCTAATTAATATTATTTTGATGGTAGAATTGCATAATAAACAGAAATAGTACTTTAGAAAAAAACTTAACCCCCCCCCCATCTCTCCATTAAAAAGTGTTCTTAAATGAATTTTCCTGGAGAAATGTTTCAAATAAAAGTTGTAGCTCTCTCTGTACGTGTAGTCGATATAATAAGTTTAGAAAATCGTTGTAGCCGTATTCTAGAAATGAAAAATAGTGAATAAAACCATTCAGTTATTTAATTCCGGTTGAGGAATTGTGATAGATAACTATCAGATCGCATAGTGAATCCTAAACGGAATATCAAGTTTGAACTTTCTGCATTGTTCGTTTTTGAGCTATGTTGTTCACATTCCCACATAATATATTTACATACGTACGTACGTACACACACACACACACACACACACACACAAACCATTTTCCAAAAACCACTTTCTTGGACTCTGCAGACCTCAAAATATGTATTTCCGGTGAAAACTTGATAACGAAACTGATGATTACAATATTTCATCTTAATAGGAGTAAGATAAAGTAATAGGAGTGCTTAATCAATTTCTTCGAAAATCTGGAACTTATTCCAGATTCCTATAAGGAATTAAAATAAATTCATTTTTAAACTTTATTCATATAATCTTTTAATGTATTTTTACTTTCTCTTACTACTAGTAAGAGGAAGTATTGTAATTCGTGTCCAATTTTTGATATCGAGTTTTCACCGGAAATATCCGTTTTGAAGTCCGTGAGTCCTGGCTTTCGGAAAATGGTCATTCTGTGTGTGTTTGTGTATGCATGTATATTATGAACAACAAAGCTCAAAACCGTAGAAACTTGAAACTTGATATTCCGTTTAGGTATCACCATGGGATCTGGCAGTAGGTCAGCAGTCGAAATTGCTCAACCGGAAGTACCACTTTACTAGATTTTTTTTTTTTACGTTTTTGTGATTTTCTCAAAAATAACTCCGACGACTTCCTTTGAATTTGGCGTATCCACGACATATACCACTACATCTACACCTTTTTTTTGAAAAATTTCTCCGGGAAAATTCATTTAATGGTACTTTTAGGGGAGGGGCGGGGCTAGGTTTTCATCTAAACTGCTATTTCAGTTTATTAGCCGATTCTGTCATCTTAATAATATTAATTAGAATTAAATATAATGTTGAAATTTCGAGTTTGAAAAAATCTGATGACCGGAAGTGCTTTTTTTCTAGGAAGAATTTTTCAGTTTCCTGCTATTTTCTCCATGAAAACACTGATGAATTTCATTAAATTTGTCATGCTAACTATAAAATTTGTCAATCACAATTTTGAAAATTGGAGTAAGAGAAAGTTGTGTGAGTAATACACTCACACCGGATTTTTACTAATTATTTGTCAGAGTTTTGGTCGCTGTGTCTGTAATATTTAGTAACTAGTGCTAAAGCAGTAGAAGAGAGGGTGTCCGCAACAGATCTGCAAGATTGAGCCGATCTATTTTCAGAAAACTTCATTTTCATCCTGGGAAGCTCTTTCTTTTGTTTCTGACAATAAAATCAGTAATTACACTTTGGCTTGAGAACCTACTAATTTTTTATTCAATTCACGATATCCAGAAATGCAGTTCTTCTACTCATCTTCCATGGAATTTGAAGCCTTACGCAGAATCTGGTTCATTATAATAAGAAGAACATGATTTTTTTCAAATTTATTGTCAAGTTGGAAGACCTTATTGAACTGATTTTCTAGTGAGAAATTTCTTCTCCATCAATCTTCGACAGTATCTGAAGTTTTATGAATAATATCATTATCACTTAAGACATTCTCCTCCATAAGAATTCGTCTAAAGGTGTCAAAACCTTCTCTACCAATTGCATGCGCTAAAGTAATGATTTCGTCTGACAGTTTCATTTTTGAATGGCTACATTGTTTGCAGCATCCAAACATGCAGGCCAAGCTGATTTCAAACAGATACTTTAAAGTTTTGTGGTCTCCTTTCAGCGATAGTTAATGCAACATGAATTACATATACAGTAGATGTAGATTATTGTAGGGGATTATCGCGCTACGACCTGAAAGATCTATTGTCCCCCCAGAGCCTTCTCAGTGCACTGCCGGCCTCCAAGCAGTGTTCACATCATCGGGCAATGAGCTGTAGAGGCTCCTAGGATGAGAAACATGCTGGGACCTCTGCGTCGCTAGTCCAGCGTGCTGCCACTGAGCTAATCCCTTCCTTCTCTCTTGGGTTTCGTTAATTAACTAGGGACGGAGACCCTAGTTTGTGTACTGTTTGTCCTTGTCTGTAAAGTGTAGAGTGCATGTAGTTTAAGTGAATTGTGTACTGTTCTGACGAAGTACATGGATTATTGAGCTGTGGTAACCCGTGGGATCGCTACTCCCTAAAGTAACTGCATTCAACAAAAAAATTTTTCCAAACCTCAGTGACTCATTTTCTAGTTTTTCCAGTATGATTTTTAATAAGTTTGCTTAATGTAATATCTTGTAAAAGTTATGATCATGCCTTGATCTAAGGTCCGAACAATATTCGTTGCATTGGACGGACTGCACATTTGGATGTTCTAACTGTGGAAGGGGACTATTCTTTATTAGCCTTAGGAACGGGAAGTTAATTGCTCCGATTTTTGTATCAGTTCGTAAAATAAAAGAATATTTTGCTTAATTAATAATTAAATAGCCAATTATAGGCAATATTTTTGTAGTTAGCTCTTCAATCCAAATTACAAGCCTTGTTTCTTTTTTTTCTTACAAAACATTTCTTGAGTACGATGATAATTTTGCCCCTAGTTTTGAATCAGAAATGACCGATTTCTTATCGCGACTTCATTATTTTTAATTGCTCTTATGGTAGATTCGCTTAAATTAAAATGTTCACTAACCTCTGCAGATCTTTCTCCTCTTGCTAAGCTATCTAAAATTGCAATTTTCATTTCTTGCTTGTTTTCGGTACTTCTTTTATCTCCATTGGACCAAATTAAATCTTAGAAAAACAAATTGGAGAATTTGCTCTTACAATAATGTAAAGGCTAAACAAGAAAACACCTCAAATGCAAAACTTAACTCCAGGGCACTAACTGTTTACACGTTACGATGTAACTTAGAATGTGCTGCTTGAATGTACTGCGATTTGAAATATTAGTAAAAGGCTGCAATCCAAACAACCGAAGGGAAAAGATCATTTGGCGGGAAACTTGTTTATTATATATGAAAAAACATAATTAGGTATACATGCTTGCGAGGATGTGAGGGTTGCGTGAAAAAGTGAAAGAATGACTGGAATTTCTTAATTCTTTGGAACTGGAAAAACTTAATTATATAAAAAATTGTTCAATTTTAAACGAATGAATGAATTTTAAATGTTAGTTTAATCGTTGTTTAATTTTATTTAAATTTATTTTGTGTATTTCTTATATTCTTTATATTTTGGTTAGTTAATTGTAAAGTAAGTCTCCCTCCAACAACAGAGTTTAAAGATTAGACCCCCACGTGTTGTGTCCACTGTGAGAAAGAAATTTGCCCTTTAACAACCCAAACACGTGTTTTCCCACCCATCTGGCCACATCCCTTTACCTAGTTTAAGAGTTTAGTATTTTAAAAATACGTCTCAGTTAGTGTGAAACTAAGTTGCTCTGTGCGAGTCTGTGTTGTCACACTGTCTGAAAAACGCATCCTGAAGATGGGCGAACGCCCGAAACCGGTCGATGACCACAAAATGAAGCAGGCTACCACGGAAAATGTCTCTGATATTATATATGATATTCTGATGAAATATTAAACCCTGTAACTTCAAACCGCATTAAAAAAAAAAAATTCATAAAAAGAGATTCGAATTTATAATCGATCCATAGTGTGTGGGTGATTTTGTATGTTTGTGTTGTGTTGATGCACTTGATTTCCCGTTTAGGTAGGTACTACCATAGAAGACGAATAAAATCCCCTTTAACCAGAAGTACGACTTTACTGTTATAAGCTTTTCAGTTTGTCAGGATTTTTTTCGAAAACGGCTCCAATAATTTTCCTTAAACTACGCACACTTCGAAACTGCCCGCTAAGGGTATCTGATGCTTGCAGTTATTTCGGGAGTAGCGACCCCTTGGGTTACCATAGCTCATTACTCATGCACTTCGTCAGAACAAGTACACAATACACTTAAATTACATAAATTCTACATACAGACAAGGACAAACACCGTACACAAACTAGGGTCTCCGTGCCTAGTTAGTTGGCGTAAGCCAATGGAGAAGGAAGGCATATTAGCTCAGTGGTAGCGCGCTGGACTAGCAACGCGGAGGTCCTGGTTCGAATCCAGCATGCTGCCCTTAGATTTTCTTTTCCTAAGGGCCTCTACACTTCACTGTACGTTGATGAGCATTGTTGTCTGTAGCTAGAGAACACTGCTTGGAGGCCGACAGTGCAGTGAGAAGCATCCAGGGGGCACAACAGATCTTTCAGGTCGCAGTGCGATAATCCCCTACAACAATCTACAGTTCGAGATTTTCCACTTTTATTTGAAACTTCTTTTAGGAGTAGGGAGGCCAATTTTTAGCGAGCAGCAACGTTAATCTGATGTTACCTCTTTATTACGATATGTGATTCCGTCAGCTGTGAAATAATTAATTTATTTATATTTGTTTTCGGGGAAATACCTGATATAAAGGATAGTTGAGTTCAGCCAGCTGTAATCAAATCGATTAATCGGTAACTTTCCCGAATAGGGGGGATATGAGGGTTAATTGTACAACTGCGATTCCTGTTTTGTTAGTGATTCATAGATTTAAAGCTTGAAGATATGAGAATAGTGTATAACTCTTGTGTATTATATGTACAAAACTATATGTTTGGTAAAAATTTGAAGTTTGAAGGAAGAAATAGTGTCAGTTTTGATAATAATACCGAATTAAGAGGGAAGGGACTAGCTAAGTGGTTAGCCTATTGGACTCCCATGTGGAAGATCCGGGTTCATCCACTGCACTGAGAAGGCTCCAGGCGCCAATGACCATTGATGTTGACGCGCCTTAAATTAAAAATAATAATAATAACGAATTAAGAGAAAATATGATGTACGGTTCCTATAAGATAAGGATCATACTAGATTTTTATTTTTATTTTTGACTGATATATTAAGCATTATTATTAACTTGCGTCTTGAATGTGCTTAGTCATATGTCAAAAATAATTGTAACATTATCTGCATGAATCATTAACAACAAAAACAAAAAAAAAAAAAAAAAAACGATCTTGTTAATTATTCAGTGTCCAGTTGTTACTGTATGTTATTAATATTTAGTTTTGCCTCTAACCTAGCCTTTAAGATATATTACGCAACACTGAAACTGGCGGTTTGTAAAATATCCTGTCAATGGGAATCTGTTGGTTCTATTAAAAACCTTAGACCCGTATCTTATTTTAATTTATTTTATTTTTCCATAACTTAACTTTTTAATGGTTTGGTACAGCTGCTGAGGGAAAGTGAAATAAAAAGTGAAAAGATGAAACTTACCAAAGTAAACAAGCTAATAGAGGTAGTAGTAGTTTGTACGTATATACATACATAGCTTTCTTTTTAACAAAAACCTGTCTGAACATGACAAGCTAATAAATAGAGGCGTGTCAGTACAATATGCTTGTACCTACCAACCGCCCATAAAACATGACTATATGAAAATTGAAGGAATTGTTATTTTAAATAATATTACTCAATACTATAATAAAAGTTACTTAATCATGATTTTCTTCTTTTTATTTTGTTCATTACAAAGTAATTGTATTGTATTGTTGATTATTATTATTATTATTATATTAATGTGGTTTTTGCTTGTGTAATTTTATTTCACTTCTTGATTCATTAATTTGTTATTTTAAAACGACCTAGGTTTTTCAGTTTCCTCATTCGACTTCAGTTCTCTATAAATATTAATTCCTAATAAGGAAATTACCATCTGCTTTCATTATTTAAAATAAATTACAAAAACTAGAACTAAAAAAAAAATTAGATTAACTAATTTAAGAATTTTACATTTTATTGTTTAATTAAGAATTAACAGGTTTTATGATTTCCTCAGTAATTAACGCTAATAAAACTTTATTATTATTTTTAATAACATTACAGCCCTTGAAGGCCTTGGCTTTTCTAGTAATTTTCATCGTGTCCTCTCTTTCATGGCTTTTGTTCTTCATCTCTTTGCTTTTGACTTCCTTATGTCGTCTTCGATCTCCTCTATAACCATGTTCTTTTTGACCCTCTCACATTTCTTCTTCCTTCGGGTTTGGTTTGTCTTCACATAATCACTAATTATTATTTGTTAGTACTATAAATTCCTAGAAAATCTGTCTCATAGTAGTCTGATGATAGCATTCAAGCTAAATGCTAAGGCTTGGAAATGCTTTGCAGCAAGTGGTACAATTTCTGTAAGAATTCAAACGTTTATTGTGATTGGGTCACAGATCTAGAAAACATTAGAGACTTTCTTCTGGATAACCTATTTTGTGGTCATCGAAAGGTTTGGAGCGTTCGCCCATCTTCAGAATGTCTTGATAAAAGTGCGACCAAGACAAAATCAGTTTGCACGCTCATCAATCAAGATGGGCGTAAAACTGGTCGATGTGTACAAAATGAATCAGGCTATCACGGAAAAAATCTCCGACACAAATGATATTTGAACCAGCATCTAAGAAAAAGTGATTAGTAAGTAGCAGATCTATTCTCGAATAAAGCTCCAATGATACTTTTCTAAACTTGGTTTATTTATAATACATTCTAGGACTCTATAACTCATTATAGGACTTTCCCTTTTAATAATGAAAACAAAAAAAATCCGAGAAAATTAATTTCAAGCGGAAGAAAATACTCCTGAAGAGTGTAACCCGAGAATTCTCTTGAAAGTAAACTTTTCTTTTTTTTCTTTAATTCCTCTTTCTTATAATAGGAAGTAATGCGGCCGTGTCAAATGTTCGAAACTCAGTTTTTACCGGAAATAGATTTCTGAGGTCTCCCGTATACGAAATAAGATATTTTTAGAAAAATAGTATGTGTTTTGTCTGCCTGTCTGTGTGTGTGAAAAAAGTATTTCCAAAACAAGAAATAGCAGAAGCTTAAATTAGATATTACGTTTAGATACCTATCACTATCGCATCTGAAGCGAAAGTTTCGTGTAAAAATGCGTAATCGGAAATGCGATTTTACTGGATTTTTTTTAGCAATTTTCACGAAAATATCTCGCAACGATTTTATTTATGCTCCTTAGACTAACTGAACACATCTCTTCCTCTTTTATTTGAAACATATTTCCGAGGAAATTCGTGGGGGGGGATTCCCTCAAGTAAAAGTGCACTTCCGGTTTACTAATTTTTCTTGAAACGCGGATTTTGGCCGTATATTTTTATTTGTAATTAATTTTGTTTGGATGGTAGAATTGTATAAACAACTATGATAGCACTTTAGAGAAAAACATAACCCCACCCAATAAGTGCCCTTAAATGAATGCTTTCAGAGAAATGTTTTAAATAAAAGTTGTAGCTCTTTGTATGTGTAGTTGATATGCTAAGTTTAAAGAAAATCGTCGGAGTCATTTTTGAGAAAATCGCAAAAAAGTAAAAAAAAACTACTAAAGTGGTACTTCCGGTTGAGGAGTTTTGGTAGATAACGTTCTGTCAGATCCCATGGTAATATCTAAACGGTATATCAATTTTCAACTTTCTACGGTTTTTCGTTTTTGAGCTATGCTGTTCACATACATACCACGCACGCATGCGTGCAGACCATTTGCTAAAAACACTTTTTTAGACTCAAGTGACCTCGAAACGGATATTTCCGGTGAAAACTCGATATCGAAAATTTGACACAATTACAATACTTCCTCTTACTAGGAGGAGGAGTAAGAGGAGAAAATAAAAATGAATACTCAGTTTCGAAAATTTCACACGATTACAATATTTTCTCTCTTACCATTGTTGTAGCGATTCGTGGCTTCTAGCTATCTAGCACACAGATAAGAGAAGGTTAAACTGTCCCTATTTATTTTTAATTTTATTAGTAATTAGAGTTTTTATAACCATAATTGGTCTTGCAGATTCTGTCGCGTTGAATGCTTATGAATGCAATTAAATGTGGGATATTCAATTGCATATAAACAAAATAATCATTATTATTTGGTTTTTATAAACAGACAAGCAAAGTTCGTGAATATTATGAAATCTGCGCTAAGAAATACGTTTGTTAGCCATTTCCACTGCGACCTAAAATATCTATTGTGGCTATATTGGGTGTCAGTATTTCTACAAAAGTTTTAAACGTAAACTGTACAGTATGTAAGTGTGGGAGGGTCGGGTGAACGTGGATAGTAGGAGATCTAGACTTTGCCTTTCTGTATGCATAAATATAAATAGACATGAACTATTTTAGCCGGCCTTGTGTATGTTACTATTGTGTGAAGTGTTAAGCTTCTAAGGGGTAGGGATAGCATTAGGGGAAATTTCTTTCTTCCCTGAGAAGAAGTGATCTACAAGGAGAAACACAACAATAATGAATGTTTTTATTTCTTTGTATGATTAAATGTAAATATATACTTAAAGCAGCTTCTTTATAGAATTTGGGGTGGGATATCACAAGCAATATATTTAAAGGCCGTCTGCTGAAATAACGAATAAGACCTCACAGTTTGCAATAAATGATGAGGCCATAATTGAATTTAGACACTATATAAAATAACAACTATATAAGTTAATTGTAATAAATGAAATAAGCTTATAAATACACAAAAACTCTCGCAATTTTTGTTAGTAAATTGATTTTAAACACAAATGTTTAAACTTAAACATTTCTTGGCACTGACGATCTGAATGACTGTTGTAAGACGAATGTTTTTAAATAATACTGTGGTTGAACTGCTAAATGCGACTGGTTAGTACTGGATCCTGCTCTATAATACTTTGTGTGTATTTGTCTTGCTCTAACGGTGTTCTTATCCTTTTACCTTTCTTCCTTTCCAAAACTAATACATTTTTAAAAATTATTTCTATTTTTCCTCTTGCTTCTTCAAAAGTATGAATATGTATATTAGATCTCTCTTAGTGTAGCACAGTGATTAAGTAAATCTGTGGAAACTGCAAAGAAATTGCATATTTAAGACCCAGAAATACATTTCTTCTCAACTTTAGTTTACGCTATAAGTATTTTTCCCTTAAATTATGTTGTTACCTCTTTTATTCTCGTCTTTTTTTTTTTTTAAATATTGCCACATTAGAGTCTTGCATGAAATTTTTCTTGCCCTCTAATATATCTGCTATAAAATAATTCCGACTAATTAATATGTTCTTGATAATTAAATTATGCAACACACCTTATCTATCATTTTATATTGTTTGTAATATAGGTAAACTAATTTCTTTATAATGAAGTTATATTATTATTGTATTGTATATCGCGTGCAGCAATTGTCTTATTAATTTTATTACTAATTTTATTTACTATATGACCTTTTCCTCCAGCCAAAGTTAGCTTTACCGCTTTAAGAATTAGTTTCTACAATCCAGGATATTTTTTTTTATTTTTTATTTAAATTGAAGGCTGCATTTTCTTTTTTTAAATATAAATAGAGGATTTTTACTGTTTGTATAATAATTAGGCATATCTTCCCTCCATCTTGGAGATTATGTGTTCCTGTATTTGGTGTGAAAAATAATGTATTTTGTGTGAAATTTATATTTTTAATTACAGCGTATATATTGTATGAGAATATTTAGTTTGGTTGAAAATTGTTTTAATATACGTATGTATATTTTTTTTTTATGATTCATAATAATTTACCTGTACTTGATTTTTTTTTTAAATAGTACAATAATTATATAAAAATATATATTATTTACCTAATGTTAGTACTTACTGTTAGTGCCTACTGTTTAGTAAACCTAAACATCAAATATTGAAAATCTGGTGTGAAACACTCACACAATTTTCTCTTACCGCGAAATGGCAAATTTTCTTAACACTTAAAATTCTTATTAGTGTTTAAAACTATCGGCATTTTTATGGCAAAAATCGCACACACACACAAAAAAAACAGGTCAACCGATTTTCTTCAAACTGGAAATTTTGGTAACTTGTATAATTCTAATTAATATTATATAGTTGACAGAATCGTATAGCACTTTAGAAGAAAACATAACCCCTATTCCTCCCCCAAAAGTCCCCTTAAATGAATTTTCCCGTAGAAATCTTTCAAATGAAAATTGTTCATCTTTGTATATCTAATTGACACAATAAGTTTAAAGAAAAAATCGTTGAATACGTTTTTGAGAAAAGTCACAAAAAAAACGAAAAAAAAAAAAAAATTCAGTAATGTGATACTTCCGGTTGCAGGATTTTGCCCGAAATCTTTGTGCCTGATGCGGTGATAGGTAGTACCTAAACGGAATACCAAGTTTGAGCTTCCTTGCAACTTTTCGTTTTTGATATATTCTGTTCGCCCATACACACACAATTTTCTAAAAACTACTTTTTTTTGACTCAAGGGATCTCGAAACGTGTATTTCCGGTGAAAACTCCGGAATTTCGAAAATCTGGCGCAATTGCAATACTTACTATACTCGTAGTTTTACTATTACTCATAAAAGAAAGTAATAATTAAACAGCAATTAATAGATTCTCCAGATTTATACGAAATAATTAAAAATTATTGATTTATTATTTTCACAGATTTGACAGAACTTGGTTTTCACCATTAAATACGCATTAAATTTGGGTTTGTCAACCCTATTGATTTTGATTCATTTGTTGTCTCATTGGTTTTCCATTAGAATGTAAATTTTTAAACTCCCTCTTGTTGTTGAGCTGTGAACTTGTCACATTTTCAAAATGATTTTTTTTTTACCGAAAATAGACTCAGTGACAATTTTTATTTATTTTTTATTTTTTTTTATTTTATTTAATTGTAATACAGTACCAACACAAAATGTGTTTTGCCTGTAATGCTGTTGTCTGTAAGATAATGTACTGACGTGTGCAGTACCTCATCCAATGATGACCCTATTGGACTGATCTGTTTATGAAGTGAATAAATGAAATGTGAAGTGAAATGAATGTATGGGTGTGAATATAATTATCATAGTTCATAATGTTGTTCAGTGAGGTCTGTCAGTCAGTATGAAGTTTATCTACGGTGGATGTAACAAGTCTTGTGGCCATCTCCGTTTTAGTCTTCTTTTTGGAACTAGAGTTGTTTGTAAATTGTTGATGAGAAGATTTGTATGACCGTTCAGTTTGACATGATGCTTAGTGTACAGTCGATGTGCTGCATGTTGTACTGTTTCAGTGTTTGTGTCTTTATGTATTGTTTCCTTTGTAACATAGAAAGAGATGAAAGTATAGTCCGCAGTGTGCGAGATTGGAATGTCTGAATTTTTTTCAAATGTGTCTGTTTAGCCGCTTCCTAAAGCTGAAGTCCGTATGTCCAAATTGGTTTCAATAGAGTCTTGTAAATTAGGAGTTTGTTGTTTATGTTTAATGTGGATTTTGTCTTTAGTAATCTGTATAACTGTTTGAAACGTAAATTAAGTTCAAGTCTTTTAGTCTTTACATGTGTTGCCCAAGTTAGTCGTTTGTCCAAGTGCATACCTAAATATTTTACTGAGTTACTTAACGGTAATGGTTCGTTATCACACTCAGTGACCATAAAAAAAAAATGGGACACTTAATTTTTTTCATTAAAAAAAAAAAAAAAAATTCATTCATTCCCCGCAGTTCTGCGCGACTGCGGGGGGGTTTTATGATCCTCCGGGCTCCTTAGTACAGTAGACCGCACACCCTCACCAGAACAGCATATAAAGCACGAACCAACAAACGTACACTCACATAAACACAAATAAATATAAATACATTCATACATAAATACACACACATGCACACAAGGCAATAGCATCACTCACCTTAGGGTTTCCGTCCCTGAGTAGCCGCCCCGGATGGGGGAAGCTGGCCTGGCAGCTTTAAGGAGGCAGCCCATCCACTGGGCTAGGAGTCTATGGGCTAATCACCCATAACTCCGAGAATCACATAACGATTACGTAACCTCAAAAAGCAGAAGCCGGCCTTAACTGGTGGAGGCGAATAGAAGAGGCTAAGGCTCAAATAGCGGGCTTAAAGCCAACAAAGAATAAGTAATTTTTTCATTAATTATTAATATTTATTGGAACAATCTATTTTTAAGACACTCCGCTAGCTAAGAAATATATTGTAGTGTTAATTTTTTACATTAAATCTTGATTTGAATTGATGTAAAAAAGGAACACTTACACGACTTATTCTTATTGCAGTTGTAATGACATGGCAAAGTCATAGCAATGTCAAACCTTCACAACAGATAACAAAGAAAGAATAATTTACAACTAGTGGCCTAGCCAGCTAGCTGCCTGACTTCAAGACAAGGCCGCGGCCAAACAAACAAACCAAGGGTAAATACCCTTACATCAAAGCAAGCACCGCTAAGGCGGGCCACTGACCTAAATCGGTGGTCACCAAACTAACCAAGGTCGCACACTAGGACAGATGTCTTGGTGTGAGTGTGGCCCCAAATATATAAACTCGATTCATTGAAGAGGGGAGGATTTATCGTAGAGGGGTAACTTGAAAGATAATCGTATAATCCTCCAGTTATTAGTTATTTATTTTGATCAGCCAAAAATTTTTTTATGTATAGTAGGCTCACGTGGTTTTTTATTACGTTATTTATTACGTGGTTTGTTATTACTAATATCTTTGAATCATAATTAGACATACAACAGATAATGTTAGCAAATATAAATAACGAAGCCTATAAAATAAAAATTTAAAAAATGTATATGGGTTAGCAGATTAGAATATGGTTAGTAATTTTTGGACATAAAAATAAAAATAAAATGTTGTTATCTGTATTTATATTCAATATATTTTATATATATCATGTATTAATATAATAAATTGTGAACAATGTTTCTAAATTGTAGAACTCCTCTGAGGATGGCACGTTTAGTGCCGAAACGTTAGGAGAAATATAAAAAAATCTGTAAATCACTACATTGTGAAAAAGAAAATAATAAACAGATTTGGCTTAAAAATGGTTCTTCTCTTTATCACCAGCTTATAAATAGACAACACTTCGGCCTTAAAAAATAAAAAAATTGAATCTAATTTATTAGTTATTTATCTTCTATTTATTTCTAAGTATTTCTTGTTAATAGTTACCATTTTTACGTTTAAATTATTTACAAATACAGTCTATTTTTATAAATTCCGTGTTAATAACTCGAGCACTAACTTCCAAAAATCTCGAAACTAACTTCCGCCCTCTTCAAGACATCTACTACATACCTCAGGAATCACATTAAACGATTCCACTACACAGTTTACAGAATTATAATTGACAAATTTCTTTCGAACTTATATTTTTTGCTAAATGTTTATTTGTCTTCAGTTTCATATTAATGGGAGAATCTAAACTTAATATGCATTTTATGATAAAAACCTAACCTCCCACCCTCCTCCTTAACTTCTTGAAATGAACTTTCTAGCAAAAAAAGTTTGAAACAAAAGTGATAGGTTTCTGTATTTATAGTTAGTAATGCCAAATATAAAGAAATCCATTGGTGTTTTTATGGTGAAAAAAGCAGAAAAAGGTGTTTAGTAAAAACACATTTCCGGTCAGCCGATTTTGTTCCGGCTGTTTCAGCCGAAATAGTGGCGTTACAACTCTGCGCTAATGAGATTATAAGGCAAGGGTTAGTGGGTAGAAGAGTGGCCATATACTCCAGTAGTCAGGCAGCCCTGAAGGCACTTTCCTCACACCAAATAGTTTTAAGACTGGTGTGGGACTGCCTATCTGCCCTAACCGAGGTGGGTGCTCGGAATAAGCTGACACTCGCCTGGGTACCGGGTCATGCGGGGTTCCTTGGCAACGAAAGGGCCCTGGCGCGGGAGGGCCCGAAGGATACCTTTATAGGCCCCGGGATCCCTTCTGCGGGTTGCCCAGGAGCCTTATTCACGCTTCTATCAAGGAATGGATAGAAGACCAGCGTCTGCGAAGGTGGGAAAGTACGCCAGGACAGAGGCAAGCTAAACTCTTCATTAAGAGACATTTGCCTAAACTTACCAAGAACCTACTGAGCCATAGCGGAAGGGATATAAGGCTAACAGTGGATCTACTAACGGGGCATTGCAGGCTGAATAGGCACATGCACCATTTATTACTTGCTGGCAATGCATTATGCCTTTCTGTAGGACCATTGAAGGAAACCCCGGTATATACATCCTTTGTGAGAGTGCCGGACTGCCGAGAACAAGGTTTCTTCAACTGGGGACTAGTAATCTCGAAGCCACGAGCTTCATGACGGAGCCACTTTCAGCTTTGCTAGGCCTGATTAAGAGAGCAAAGCTGAAGGATGTGCAGTGGAATGAGGCTTGGCCCTCCCCAATCTAATCTAATCTAATCTAAGTATCATTTTCGGTTTGGCGGATTCAGACCGAACAATGTGCAAATATGATTTTCTTTTAAATGCCAAGTTGTCAGAAGAGAAGGCCTTTGATTGCTATCCTGTTTTTCATGCTATTTATAGTGTAATGTAATATATAGATTATTCTCTCATTCTTTCCGTGAGATAAACTTTTATTTTTATTTTTTTGTGCTCTTCTATATTTCCTACTTATTATTTTCTCATACGAATCCTTTAAAAACAAAGGAAAATACGCAGGATTGTTCCTTAATTTCCTTAAAACATATTTTCACTTTGGATATATTTTATATGATTTCGATTTCTCTTATCAATGTTGAGAGTTTATCTAATGGAATGGAAAACTTCGTTTTCATTTAGTGGTTATTTATATATTGGTAAATATCGAATTAATTATCTATTATTTCACGGAATTGTAAACTTTAAAGAAATGGAACGTAATAACGTAAGAATGTTAACATTAATGTGGAGTCTCATTAAATATAATGATGTTCCCTTGGAAATTAAGTCATTTTTTGAAGAAACTGTTGTTTTTTTTTTAGATATATGAAGCTAGATTACCTAGTAGCCAATGATGCCAGTGCAATTTCCAGAAGAATTGCAAATAATCATGCATTATTAGACACCTCAAATGTATTTTTATAATATAAATTATTGTTTGTTTAATTTTTTAAGCCACTTCTTTTAAAATTATTGTGAAGAAATTGTTAAAAGGTGAATGATTTGCAATTAAATTTCTCCATAATTTGTGTATTTTACGCCAAAAGATATATGAAGATCTTCATGATAGCAAATCAAATCCATAAAAATTGAATGATAGAATTTAATTGCCTGAATTCTTTAAAAAAAAAAAAACCTAATCTTCCTTTCAACAAAGTCTTCAGTCGTATATTGTTTGATAGCCTACAATAATTTGGAGATTCTAAGTATTCAAAGTAGAAAATGCTTTGTACCTTTATCTGTCATTCATAGTTACTAACTGCAATGGAGAACGCTCATTTGACAAATCTGAAAAAGATTAATATCTATTCAATATATGCATGCGTATAGTATCATCAGCAAATTACTGATGAATTCTGCTAGAATTCGGGTCACGCTAAATCTAAAATTTGTAACTTTGTATTTTTATTAAATTTGACATATTTGAAAATTGATTAGTGCAAGAGCGTGTTTTTTTTTTTTTTTAACATTCAATTGTTTGCAAAAAAAAAACGTTTTCTTGAGAGTAGATTTCTGAGCGCGAATAAGTGGTATTGATGTTGATGGTCGTCTGTTTGTGCGCATGTGTGTTTGCTTATGTCAGCATAACTCTTATTTCTTTCTCACCCTCTTTTATTGGTATTTACAACTGCAAAAAAAAATACACTGCAACAAAATATGTTGTATGACAACTAGATAATAGGAGTGTGGATTGGAGAAGATGGATTGGATGCCCCACTTTCCCGTAATAAATGGTAGTAAAGAGAAAGGTTGTTGACGCGTTGTGATTGCACTATGAACTGTTGCAAGACTGTGTAAAGACTGTTGGAAGGCTCCCCCGTATGGCTATCTTGAATTATTCTATTAGTTGGTCCCGGGGCCATCTTCAGCTTACTTAAAGAGAAAAAATTGCAGTAAGTTTAAACTAGTTGTTCCGTTTGGGTAACCGGAGAGGAAGGAAGATTAAGACTGGATGCTAAAAATAAGATTAAGATAGAAAAGTCAAAATCTTTCATCCAAAGGCTCCGTGTTTTTATTGAATGAATCAATTCCAGTTTTTTTTTTATGATTTTGTCGAAAATCATTCCAATGAAGTTTTTTTTTAAATTTGAAAATGCCTACAAAAGCGGAGACTCAATCAAATGCAATCCAAATATTTACTATTTTACCATATATAACTTATTCAGGATAATTAGATCTATTTTTTCCCCCAGTTTTTCTTTGTATTTTCTCGAACGGTTTTCTTTAAACTTGGTACCTAGCCTATTTTTTAATATTTTGTTTGAGAAATTAGAGTGTAGGGATGTTTTGTGAAGAAGGTAGGCTAAACATAAAAATGCAATTTTTCCATTTCATTATAAATCGGACGGTTTTATTATATATTTATTATAAAATATTAAGGGCAATGATTAAGGGTTAAAGTATAAGTATTTAGAATCCCAACTTTAAACAATATTTATCAATTACATCAGTAATATCTGTGAAAAAGGGGGTAGCATTAGCTAAGGAGTCCAGTAGTTGTGCCCTTATGCTTTTCACGCCCACGTGCCTCTACAGCTCACTATCCGGTGATAGGCAGTGTTGTCGGTTGCAAGAGTGTACTGAGAAGGCTCCAGGAGCCAATGACGCTATATGCTGACGCGCCTTAAATAAAAAAAAATCCGACTACGTGTTTCCCACCCGAAGTTTTAAACAGAATCTTCCTTGGGTTAGCACCTATTTAATGGTGTTGTTGTTGTTGTGTTTATTACTTTAATATTTTAACAAAACTGAATCAAATTATGCCAATCACCTAAACACGAATAAACACAAACCCGACGATATCTCCAATACGATAAAATTACTACACCCAGGCAAAAAAGGACGACGACTAGATGTACTACAACAACTTCAAATTTATAAACACAAGACACAAAACCTGATAAATAAACAAGACAAACTTCGCAAGTAAACAACTATTCAAAACCCTCTTCCCACAATAAACTATAAAACACGCAATAAACAGTACACAACTCACCTGAAAATCCAAACAAATAGATTCTAGTTATAGTTTTAAATCTATTAGTTCTTAAGTCTGTATATACGAACCATAACTGCCTTAAGGTATACATATGTAAATAATGTATGCAGAAAAGAAAAATGTCAGTGCGGAATGTACGTTACAAAGCTTGGCTAACTCACTTATTTAATTTTTCGGATAGGTTTGCCAAATTAGATGCCTCTCACCCTTTCATTGGTCCAGAGCCTGCTGTTGGTGTGTCTTCTGGCACATGTTGTCGGCGTTCACGACGTGGATGACCCCACAGCATCATCCTTATGGATGAGTTGCAGGGGTTTGTGGTAGTTCTAAATGCTCCGTGGGGGTCGGACGGAGGTTGTTTTGAGGTAGTACGGGGGTCCCGATGTCTTCACGGACTACCTCAGGCATCTGGTGGATTCCTCACTAGGACATTGTGGTTTAAGAGACTCTCTACACAATGGGGATCATGCTGACAACCTTGTAGCGTTTTTGTGAGCGGCGGAGGGGGGAACACCTTGATCTGATGAGGATTGTTTGAGGCTGGTGGGAAATTAGGTTGTTGAGGACCTTTGGCCGGATATAGGATACGGTTAGAGGAATCTCGGCTGTGGACTTGTACGGTTTTGGTTCCGATTTTGTTCGGTCTGTGGGAATTCGATGGTTTAAAATAACGGGCCTGGATTTTCGTTCTAGTCCCAGTGGTTGTTATTCTTTAGGGGTAGCTATATGGGGGCCCAGGGAGGCTTTGGATAGCGTAGGGTTTGCGCTTCCCTTCTGTGAATAATAAATAATAATATTTAATTTTTCAAATTTTTTCAATGATACACTTGTTCATATATATTGTTTTATTGGTATATATACTTGCTCATATGTATTGTTTGAGGTGTTTATTTATTTTGATCATTTTAATTTAACAAAAATATTGTTTATTTATCTTACGATCATACAACTCGTAATCTATCCTTTCTTGTCATTGACTATTTCACAGCAGCACACGGATGACGCAGTGTTATTTCACGCTGTTATAAATAAATAACCAGAATAATAAGATACTACAGACAGTTAATTATAAAGTGAATCTCCCTCCTACAACGGAGTTTAAGATTAGATCTCCACGTGTTGGCTGTTTTTTCCATTTTAAGAAAAAATATGCCCCCTTTAAAAACCCAAACACGTGTTCCTTTTGCCACTCATGTATCACCACCCTACCGCTATTGACCTAGTTTAAGAGTTAGTTTTTGAATACATTTAAAAGACTAGTCAGCGTGTAAACTGAATTTGCTCTGTGCAAGTCTGTGTTATCATACTATGTGACAAACGCATCCTGAAGATGGGCGAACGTCCCCGAACCGGTCGATGACCACAAAAAGAAGCAGGCTATCACGGAAAATGTCTCTGATAGCTACTTAATGTAATCATACTGTAGAACTTTCCGTAAATTAGAATCGAATCCAAGTAGATTGAATGGAGAAAATTATTATAAGGAAAAATCATTTTCCGATTATTCACTGAATAACCATTCAAGGAAATATTCACTCTCTTCAAAGAAAAATCCTTACGCTATTTATCTATTGTTAAAACTAGTTACGACATGTCTATGTAGAAAACCTTGTCCTAGATATATTTCCTTAAGTAAGATCTATGAGGTCATTATTATGCTATCTCTTGGAGATTTGTTTTTTTTTTTTTTGTTTAAATTGTCTTGGTAAAATTATTGGCAAATTTATGAAAATAATTAAGAATTATAAGTTTAAAAAAAATATAAATTGTAATTAACTGAATTTAAGAAATGATAGTTTCTGTTTTTATCTAGTACGTATATGAGGTAAATTTATATTCTATTGTTATAGTTTGAATTATTGCTATTACATTGTAAGTAGTTTTACAACATAAGCATAATTATGGGAAAATTAATTCATTAGGGAAAAGAACAGATAGTAACAGGATGCTACAGCAATTTCTCTACTAGAATTCATTCCGAAGGTTGGTAATCAATTAAGTGTAGTATCAAACCATTTATTAATATCAGAGATACGATTTTTTAATCAAACAACTTTATTGAAAATGAGGAACTGCAATTAAATTGCGGACTCTGCTGACCGAACTAGTTTGCGTCACTTCCGGCAAAGAATTGCTGTCTGGCAAATCTTGGTCCTTTTGAGACTTATTTTGTTTATCTTTTTATTTAATTTCAGTTGTTTACCTGATTTAAGTTTTAAAATATAAGAGCTGCATTTTTAATATTGGTTCTGTTTTGAACTTGCAACCAACAAGTCAAACACGTTAGTAGCATGTGTCATGGTTTCACTACCTAGCTGTCCGCTGTGTAACTATTTTTTGAATGCCAAAATAAAGTGTTAACATTATTTTATTCAGTGCCACTGAATGGACGACAATCGCTGAAATATTTTTGACCACTCTATGTTTGTAATAGTTAAATATTCAAAGGTCAGTTTTTAAGAAATTTGACAAATTTCAAATAATGAAACAATAATCCGGTACTGATAAATTGAGAAATCCCTTTGGACTAATACTCTTAGAGTAAAATAGCTCTGATGAGATTTGTTTTTTTTTTTTAAAGTCTACAGTTATTCATTGTAATTATTTTTATAGCTGTTCTACTAGATTACCGAATTTAATTATAATTATAATCTTGTATAACATCTTATTTTTAACACTAATACCAAACGGAATGTGCGGAATTATTTAAAAATTAATTTTTGATTATTTTCAAAATTCTTTTCCACTTCAAAATTTAAGTGACATCTGGTATTAAGTGGTAAAAGATTTTAAGATTGCTTAAAAATATTTCAGTATTTTATTGTTAAGTCTGGCAATAAATTTTTAGTTTCTATTATTATTGTGAGCGGATTTATTGATCAATAAATCTATATTTCTTTCCAAATTGATTTTCATCAAAAAATATGTGTTTTGAGATTCCTTGAGGGAAAGTTCTTTGTATCGGATAACGTATCAGACACTGCGGGCCACATTTAATCATTTCAATGACGCTTACTGCGATATTTAGGACTGCTTTCCATTAGTTTACATAAAATTGTATAAAATAGATATGCTTCTTCAGCTATCTACCAGCCTCAAACGGGGTAGTTGTGCACTTAACATGAAGATATAGGGAAAGAAGGAAGGTTTTGTTGTACTGCTACGGAAAGCGCCAAAACTAAAAGGGGTAGATTTTCCATTACCTTGTTCAATCCACCAGGAGAATTTATGCGCAAAAACTATCATGAATGTTATTTTTTTGTAACTGTCGTCAGATATAGGGCAAGAGGATTGAATCATCTTCACAATTCCAAGTGTTTTTGACCCAAAAGTGCGAAACGGATCCATGTGATTTATTTAGTCCTTATAGTGATGTTCGTTGAGCCGGGAAATAAGGTTATTAAAAGAGTTTTTTTAATTTAAGCACAAAACTACAGCAGTTCATGAAAAGCGAAGGGAAACCGATGTGAATGAATGAAAGACTTTACCTTTCTGACTGACACCTCGATCTAAATATGTGCTATAATTCTAAGATCAACTGGCGGACTGGTTGATCATGTCAAAGCTTTGGTGGCCCAGCTCAAACATTGGAAGGCACAATTCGCACAAATGTTTTTCAACATCTTGCCGAGTCCAGTTACTCGCTTCTTGATGAATATAAAGTTAGTGTTGCGAATTGGATACAAAGAGAGGTTTAATGATTTTCGTAATCAGCTATAGTTCAGTTTTCGAAACCTTTCAGTGTTGTCGATGCTGCCGACATATCAGGTTTAGTACGAATGGAGCTGCTTGAACTTCAAAATAAATCTTTCTTCTTTCAAACGAAAATTATTTAATGTGCATATTTGCTCACATTTTAAAAAATAAATTCTCTAATCATCGGCGAAATACTTTGAATATGTGTGCTTTGTTAGGAAGCACATACTTACGTGCGCAGTGCTCAAGAAGACAGATTACGGAGCAACTCAGCGCGTTTGTAACTTCCAACTTCCAACATTGATGCTGACATGGACATGGTGGCCAAGGAAAAGCATTGCCAAGTTTCTCATTGTCATAGTGAGAAAAATGAATGTTTTCAGTACATAGGTTGCACAAAGAACATAAATTGCATTCTTGAATAATTGAGGTACATCAGTTCATCTGCTTTTAAACAGCTGACGAAGCTCATTTAAATTATAATTACGAGATATTTTATTTAAAACAGAGCAAGGATGCGCCACTGTTAAATCCAATTATTTATAAAACAAAAAACATGAACAGTGGCATTTCTCACAGACTCAGCCCAACAAGCCGACCGGATCTTATCCAACAAAAGCATTAAATGAATTCTCCAAAGGGGATTAAGTACATAGATTGTAGACAAAACCTCAAGAATATCTTTAGACGATCTGAATCTAGTTCTCGAACCATAACACTCCCTGCTTCATTACCTCCAAGACAACTGTTTTAGACCAGCGAGAGGCTCTGAACGATTAATAATTTTTAAAATGAAGATGCATTGTAAAAATCGGAAAGAAGCGCAAAAAGCTTTTTAATCACGAAGCCCCGAGTAATTTCCCAAGTTCATCGCAGCGTTGATCACCCCATATCTGAGCTGCATAACAGGCAATAGAGCGGCAAACTGAATTAAAAAATTGAAATTATTATATTTTATAAAATTTATGTATTAATTATATAAATCAATATTAAATTAACTATGTAGATTGTTTTAAGGGATTGTTGCACTGCGACCTGAATGATCTATTGTGCCCCCCGGAACCTTTCGGTGCACTGCCGGCCTCCAGGCAGTGTTCTCTAGCTACAGACAACAGTGAGTTTTAGAGGCTCTTAGGAAGAGAAAAATCTAAGGGCAGCATGTTGGATTCGAACCCTAGTTTGTGTACTGTGTTTGTCCTTGTCTGTAAAGATATTGTCCTTGTCTGCACCCGATGTGCAACAGATACTCCTTGCTGGCTAAAATTAGCTGTAATTTAATTGTAATGGAATGAGATAGTTTGATTGTTTCACATCAATTTTTTTCTAAATAAGCTAATTATTAGGGAAACAATAACATTATTTTCAATTGAACTTTTAATTTTGGATATTATAATGCTTTTCCATTTAATTATATAATTTATTTTATACGTGTGAAATTTTTTTGTTTAAACATGGTAATTAAAATGAGGTGATTTTTATTTTGTATTGTTGTGCTTTATATTTTTCAATTATTAAGAATTTTTTTTTTTAAATAAATAATATTTTTAATATTTAAATTGTGGAAAATTACATTGAATGAAGTTCTTGAATATTTAACCAATTGAAATAAATTTATCATAATGAACAATATATCTTTAAATTGAAATAATAAATATAATAATTTATTCAGTTTATTATGTGTAACTATATAAATAAATTTACCTTTATATAACTTTAAAAGTTTCAAACACCAAATTTCGCTAACTGAGATTTTACATTTTCCAACTTTACTGCAGTAGATTCTTGCCACCTTTCTTGAAGCTCATTAATCGTTGAAGGTTTAAAAGTAAAACTCTAATTTGATGATAATATTTTATCTACGTTAATTTATCTAAGTAAGAGTAATGAATAGTCTGAGGGCAACCTGGCGAGCAAAAATTGCCCTAATGATGAAAGAGCGCGACTTTGACGTAGGAGGATTGGCATGACAGAGAGAGAGCGAGATGGCGGGATGGCGGGAAAAAACGGAAATGCAAAGCAACCGCTGATGTAATAGTGTACAAAACTTTAAATGAATCAAATTTTCAAAATTGCGTTTTTTACCGAGAATATTAAGTTTTAAGGTTTCCTAAGTATGAAAGCAATGTTTTTAGCAAATAATAGTGTGTATCAGAGACATTTTCCGTGGTAGCCTGTTTCATTTTGTGGTCATCGGCCGGTTTCGGGTGTTCGCTTGATCTCGGGATGTGCTTTGTCAGACAGTGTTATAACACAGACTTGCACAGAGCAAATCCCGAAACTGGTCGATGACCACAAAATGAAGCAGGTTACCATGGAAAATGTCTGTGATGCTTTCCAGCTCTGCGGAACCAACACTACAACAAGTAGTGTGTACAAACGATATTTGTTGTGGTGGTTGGTTCCGCAGAGCTGGAAAGCATCAGAGACATTTCCGTGGTAGCCTGCTTCATTTTGTGGTCATCGACCAGTTTCGGGCGTTCGCCCATCTTCAGGATGCGTTTTTCAGACAGTGTGCCAACACAGACTCGTACAGAGACTTAGTTTCACACTCGATCACAGAGACTGATGTACGATCTTATCTCTGTACGAGTCTGTGTTGGCACACTGTCTGAAAAACGCATCCTGAAGATGGGCGAACGCCCGAAACCGGTCGATGACCACAAAATGAAGCAGGCTACCACGGAAAATGTCTCTGATATATACGATATGTTATGGTGTGGTATGTGCAGAGTATCTCAGGAACCAAAAATTACATGAATGAAGGTCAAACTAATATCTAGAGTCCCCTAAATTACCACCCCTGCCACAGACATAACTTTTCGATGAAAATCCATTCAATACAACTTTACTGAATAGTTTTCTTAATTATTCTTAATTTTCATTAAACTTCGCCGATTATCTACACACATACATCATAAATGCGTATCAAACACAAATCTAACATATAAATACACCCATATAAATGCCGACCACTTTTATAAAATGCGAAACATTTTTGAGTGAAAAATAGTTTTTAGGTGATTCTGGTAAACTGTGATATTAAATTTCAAATATTAGGGAAGGGATTAGCTGAGTGGTTAGCGTGTTGGACTACTACGCGGAAGTCCCGGGTTCGAGTCTAGTGCTAACCTTAGATTTTTTTCTTCCTACTCTACAGCTCACTGTTCGGTGGTGGAAGTGTTATCATAGCGGAGGCCGGAAGTGCATTGAGAAGGCTCCGGGTGCCAATGACCAGAGATATTGACGCGCCTTAAATTAAAAAAAAAATTCTTAGATTCTGTCTTAGGTGCTGTCATCTGGACATTGTGGTTTAAGGAGACATCTCTATCCAGTTTAAGGACTCTTGCCGTATCCATTTAGTAGAGTCAGTGAGACAAAGGAGGAAACACCCATCCATCTTATGACTGATTGCCTGGGTTGTGTGGATATTAGGTTCAGGACCTTTGGTCGGAATAGGATGTCTGTGGAAGAGCTTAAGGCTATTTCCGCTTAGGGTTATTGTCCGATTTATTCGGACTGCGGGGAATCTTAGATGGATTAGATCCGGGACTGGATTTTTGTTCTAGACCCGGTTTGTTGTTGTTTTTCTTGGGGAAGCTAAATGGGCCCAGTGAGGCTTTGTAGGGTTTCCCTCCCCACAGACAAATAATAATAATAATAGGTGCTGTCATTCAGTAATTTTACCGAACTTTTTTTTTTTATCAATTTATCGGTTAACCGGTATATCGGTAAACCGGTATACGATTCCTAGTTGTAAGTAATTATAATTAATTGCTATTGTATAAAGAAAATTCCTGTTTGATATAGTGATGAGTAAGTGTACTTTTGGGTTTTGAGTATTGACCAGTATATAGTCACGTTAGCAGACAATTATAAACTAATTGTTGTCTTATGTATCATTCCTTTTTGTGACAAACATCACGCACACTAATATCACACGGACCTGCTGGTTGAAAATTGTTCCATTGCAAATAATTTGATCTGCTATTATTTATAAATCGTGCTTTATCTATGCCACTTAATTATTTAAATGCCCCAAGGGTATCTGTTGCATGCAGTTACTTGGCAAGTAGCCACTCTACGGGTTACCATAGCTCAGTACTACATGCACTTCATCAGAACAGTACCAATACACTTAAACTACATACACTCTACACTTTACAGACAAGGGCAAACGCAGTACACAAACTAAGGTCTCCGTCGCTAGTTAATGGGCGAAAGCCAAAGGCGAAGGAAGGGATTAGCTCAGTGGTAGCGCGCTGGCCTAGCAACGCGGAGGTCCCGGGTTCGAATCCAGCATGCCCTTATATTTTTTCTTCGTAGGAGCTCTAAAACTCACTGTCCGGTGATGGGTAGTGTTGTCTGTAGCTAGAGAAAGCAGCTTGGATGCCCGCTGTGCATTTGAAAGGGCTCCGGGAGGCACAATAGATCTTTCAGGTCGCAGTGCAATAATCCCCTACAAGAATCTACAATCTACTTATTTATAGACGCATTGCACAGTTTTGTTAATGAGAAAGTTGTCGATGGTATTGGTTAGATGCTATTAATTTTAGCATAAGCTTGATGTTAATATTTGAATAGTCTCGTATTTTTTATCTCAATTTTTATTTCGGTTGTTATATATTAATGTTGATGTTACAATACATGTATATATCAAGTCAATCAATCAATTTTTTATTCGCTTAAATGAACTACAAAATACATTTACAGTACAAAGTATCTATACTGTGGTAGATTGTATGCTGAATATTTAATAAAAATTGGCGTTCCTATCACGTGTATTTCAGAAACAGATGTTTTCAAGTGTTCAGAATTGCTTGCTCGTTAAAACACACATACATTACTGCCAGCTTGAATTTAAATATGTTATATACTAGATCCTCAGTAGAAATTGGTTTAGACATTATGTTCTTTGACTATATATTGTACTTCAGAGATATTTTCCGATACACCCTGCTTCCTTTTGGGTCATCGACCGGTTTCGGGCGTTCGCCCATTATCAGGATGCTTTTTGCCAAACAGTGTGATTACATAGATCGCCACGGGGCAAATTTAGTTGATACACAAATTTGCTTTGTGCAAATTCATGTTATCACACTGTTTGACAAAAAGCATCCTAATGATGGGCGAACGCCCGGAACCGGGCGATGACCGCAAAAAGAAACAGGTTATCACGGAAAATATCTCTGATGCTTTCCCAGCTCTGCTGATGGTATAAGTTAGTCTCCCTTTAATACAAGAGCAATTGCCCTGTTTGGGGATGTTGAAACGTTAGAGCGCAGGTTTCTTAGAAATCCTGAGTTTAAATCCGTTAGGCGGAATTTATGCGTGATTATTTAATACCAGGCTATATGGCCTCTGTAACGATGGCCAGTTTATTTAAACATTATATTCCTCATCGTGGCTTTTTTAAAACTCACTGCGACAGGTCCAAAATCAGAATAGTTTTGCTGCCAGCAGTAAAACTTCTAGTGGCTATTCTCTGAATGATGTTCTTATGACGGGACCCAATTTCTACTAAGCTGCAGCCGTTAATTAGTAATATGTTAACTTTGTTTGGAAGTTACCGTTATGCATTTGTTGCAGACATAAAGCAAATGTTTCGGCAGATTTTAGTCAGGGAAGCCGATTGTGCTTATCAATGTAGTTTATGGCGTCTCAGTATTCTTGAACTATTCAGACTTGTGCCTTGAAAACGTTACTTGCGGAATTATTTATGCCCCTTATTTAGCCATCCGTATTTTACAGCAGTTAGCTCTTGATGTGGCCGAACTTTCCCGCGTGCCTCTAAGTTGGTACTCGTGAATTTTTTCGTTGTTGACTTGGCTGCACGTGCCAGTTTATTTAAAGGGACCCAGTAATTTCGAAAAGAAATTTTTATCCTGTTATCTAATGAAAGATAAATGAGCCGACAATCGATAAATGCCGACAACCATCCCCAATTGGGGATGACTACTGCCTCTGATAATCTTCCATTCATTTATTGAGCCTCATTGTATTGAAACCTAGGCTAGAATAGTTAATACATTAATTAAAATTTTATTCAATTAGAGGCTGAACGATTTCAACGGTGTGTTCTGTTTACATTTAAATTTGCCGCCAACTTCTTATAATAGTTTTATTCTGAAGGAATTTTCTAATCGATTAGGCTGTGTCCTAAATGTAGAGGGGGTAATCCTTCGGTTTCCCTTTTTGTGCGTCAATCGTTGTTCAGTAGCTGCTCGGTGAGTGGTAATTTTGAAAAGTAAGTCATAAAGCTTTTCCCGACCTATACTGTTCATTTTCTGAAATTATTTTATAGCTCATCAGAATATCAAGAAGAAACCTATCAATATTTCTTTTGTTATAAGACTTTGAAGAAGCAGGTTGTGGTTCAAGATTATTCAATTGTCCAACATCTGAACAACTCTTGCAAATATGGTTGATTATTTAAATAAGGCAATCTTGTCAAATTCTCTGCTCTCTTGCCTTCTCTCTCTCCCGTACAACATACACACAGAAAGAGGGAGTGGGAGAGACTAAATGCTAAAAGCACATAAAAAAAAAATATATTTGCCTCAAACCAGAACTATTTCGGATGAAAACTCAATTTCGAAACCATAATTTCTTTGACACCACGCAATAATTCTTCTTATTTATATCAGTAAAGAAATTTAAAATATTATACTAAATACTGAAAGTTTGTGCTCTTGGTATACATTGTCAGGCCTTATTAATTTTTCTCTGATTTGGAATAAACATTGATAGTAAAACTTGTCTCACTCTAATCGGCCATTCTCACAATTCACAAATACAAACTTATTATTTTGGATTACAATAGTTTAATAAAATTTTATTTTCACCAAAGAATTTTTAATTCTATTGTTCTTTAATTTTATCTTAAGTGGTTAGCGTGTTGGACTCCCACGCGGAGGTCCTGGGTTCGAGTCTAGTGCTACCCTTAGATGTTTTCTTCCTAGGAGCCTCTACAGCTCACTGTCCGGAGGCTGGCAGTGCACTGACAAGGCTCAGGGCGCTAATGTGACCAATAGATATTTAAGAGCCTTAAATTAAAAAAAAAAAAATTAATAATTTTTACTATTAATTTTATTAAAGAATATTAATTTTATTATTATATTATTTTATTAAATTTTTATTTTATTATTTTTGCGTTATATATTAAACATTATATAATAATAATTAGAAATGTAATATTATATAAGACATTAAGTTAGTTAATTAAAAAAAATGAAAGGAAATTAGTTATGACAAAGTGTTATTGTTGTCTAAAATCAACTATTCTTATTAGAGCGTATTCCTTTTATGATAGAATCTGGCCCACGTAGTTACATAGTTTTGTGTGACGTTTTATTATTTTCTTTTTTCTATTTCTTATCAAGGTAATCAATTTCAAAATAATTTTTTTTTTTTTTTAATTGGACTTTATTTTTTTGTATTGTGAACGAGCAGATATAAAACCATGCCTGCTACTTGGTAAATAGAAATTTGAAGTTTATTATTTTTATAGAAAGAACTGTTCGATCATTGTTGCTGCAACTATTTGCAAGTGTTTACTTCAAATGAAATACTAATTTAATAATGATTATCCCATTAGTCCGGTTAGAGTAAGTTGTTGTATCATCCAATTATCCTATCTAATAATGACTCTTTTACCATTAAGATAGCTAGCTGACATTTGTAATTTATTATCTAGGCTTATCACACCTATATTAATTACATTAGTAAAGTCCACACTGAGTGTTAGCAATAAAATATCAAGGTACTAGTCTAACCTAAACTTACTTATGCTGCTCTAATTTGGAATAAAAATTAGTGAGAATAATCTGAAGAAATTCCAGAGAGTCTAAAATAAATTTCTAAGATTTGCCATTGATGATGCTCCTAGGTTCCCGCCAATTTGAAAAGCGCATAAAGAGAAACTGAGGTGCAGTACATACAACAAATTGTATTGCGTGAAATGTCGGAAAGTTTTTTTTAAATGCCACAGATAATGTCAATCCATAATCCAAAATATAGGCTGCTCCTGTACTACATGTAAAAACTACAAATATAAAAGAATTAAAAATTGTTCCCTACAATAATTAGTACATTTGCTTGAGTTGGATTTTTTTTCCTATTATTTTCCCAGCATTTTATCAATTTATTCCTTCTTTTTGTAATCGTGTCAAATTTTTATGTGAGGAAAAGATTGTTGAATCTGGTACTCTTAAAGATATATATATATATATGACATTAAACAAATATTTTTTTATTATTAAATTAGCTTATTATTAGATTTCAAAGTTAACTTTTTTTATTCTGATGTATATTGCCATTAATAAGCTACATATACAAAAATTGATCATGCTTTGTTTTGGCATCGTTGCCCACCGGGTTTCCTAGACTATTTCAACATACCCAGCATAAGAAAAGCATAATGGATCTGCAGATTTGTTACTAGTACTCTACACATATTTTTCGTTTGAAGACTGTGTAATGGAATCGTTTGATGTGATTCCTGATGTAGTAGATGTCTTGAAGAGGGCGGAAGTTAGTTGAGAGATTTTGGAAGTTAGTGCTCGAATTATTAATATGGATTTTATAAAAATAAACTGTATTTTAACAATAATTTTAACGTATAGATGGTAACTAATAACTAGCAAAATACTTAGGAATAAATAGAAGATAAATAAGTAATAAATTAGAATGATAAAATAAACGAACTAAGATGCACTACTAAAAGATAATAAGTTTAAATGAACTGTGTATAGTCGCGTAAACTGCTGCTCGTGTATATGGACGTGCTCGTATCGTCGTATAAGATATAATGATCCTCTCGTTGTATATGATAGAGTTTATATATCGGTGTTGGCCACATTGTCCGGCATTGTCTTGAAGACGGCGGCCTGCTAGGTAGCTGGTTATAAATTACTCTTTTATTACTGCCATCCTTTGTTAAGATAGCAGCTGGCTGGAACCACTTTGACATTGGTGTGACTTTCCATGTCTTTACATCATATGATCCTCTCGTTGTATATGATAGAGTTTATATATCGGTGTTGGCCACACTCTCACCAAGACATCTGTCCTAGTGTGCGACCTTCGTAGTTTGCTGAGCTTATTTATGTCAGTGGCCAACCTTATCGGTGTTTGCTTTGATGTAAAGTATTGAAAAGGGCTTTGTTGTTTGTTTTGCCGGCATTGTCTTGAAGACTGCGGCCTGCTAGGTCGCTGGTTATAAATTGCTCTTTTATTACTGCCATCCTGGCTGGAACCACTTTGACATTGGTATGACTTTCCATGTCGTTACAACTGGGAAGTTAGACAATCCATTTCAGGTCGCTACAATTATCCTAACCAAACAATACTTAACACTGATAATCACCCAGATATACATATCTATAAACAGGGCGTGCCGTGGTGACGTTGGTGGGTGTACTCGTATGACACTATTTGGGTTTAGCGTATCCTTAAACTGCTACTTGTGTGTATAGCTAGTCCCACTCCAATCCTACACTTTATTCCAAACAATCGACAAACACCAAAGCAACTAAAATAGATCTTTTTCATTGAACATGGTTTACAAACACATCTTTTACACATCTACTTGCAGTTATGTGTGGGTTTACTGAACCTACCGACATTTCTCTAACACTCTACCACTCTTAAGCTTTCTTCTCTAAATTTCACACTAATTAAACACATAATTGTGGCCCCATTAACCTTCTATTAGAGGGACCAGAAAGTAATGTCATTTTTTTTTGCATTAAATTCAAACAGATAAATTTTTAACAAGTTTTAATTTTTAATCAATGATGTAATGCCTCCTTAGCAAAAACCTTTTGCCATCTAGTCTGCAAATTTTCAATGCCGGATCCATAAAAATCAATTGTTTTTTGAGCAAAATATCTGGAGATGGCATTTTGGACATCATCAAAAATTTTCAACTTTTTTGCTACATAGAAAATATTGTAGCGGTCGGAATAAATGGAAATCCGATGGCACAATATCGCATTACCTCCCACCCCAATTCATTAATTTTTTCCACGATTCGTCTTGCGCTGAGCGGTCTTACATTATCATGGTGCAGAATAACGCCTTTTCTGTTCACTATCGCTGGGCACTTTTCAATTAAAGATTGATTTACTCGATTCAATTGTTCACAGTAAAGGTCTGCGTTCATAGTTTGACCAGTTTTTAATAATGAACGACCCCGCGAATGTTCCACCAAACACACAAAAGCGCGTTTTTGGGGTGTAAACTTGGCTTAGCTGTACTTCGTGGCGATTCACTCAGAGAAAGCCTCTGCCTTTTGCGTTTTGGATTATCACAGAGGACCTACTTTTCATTTCCAGTGATCAAGCGATCAAAAAAGCTATAAATTGAATGTGTTGGACCGGTTAGCTTTGATTTCTTCGGACAAATTATGCGGGACCCAAACACATGCTTTACTTAATTTACCAACCTGTTGCAAACGTTCTTGAATAGTCAGCCAAGATTGGTTAAGAATGTTTGACAGTTCCTCGATTGTCTGACACGGATTTGCTTCCACTTCCGCCCTTAACATATCATTGTCTAAAGTTGTTGGTCTTCCTGATCGATGCGAGTCGAAAAGATCAAAATTTCCGGATTTGAACTTAGAAAACCACCTTTGGCATTTACGAACGTCTGATGCATTTGGATAAACACCGCAAATGTTTTTGGTAACAACGGTTACGTTACTACCCTTGTGAAACTCCAAAAGCATATGTACCTCTTCTGGTATTTGGCTGGCCATTTTACCGTAAATTGCAACAAAAAAAAATATTCGTTTTGATTATTTACGAGTAAACAAGTCACTCTAACCTTAAAATAACTTTGGCACGACTTTGAAGTAGGCACTGAGCTGAATAAATGACAAACGAATATCGACAAGCTCAGAAACGACATTACTTTTCAGTCCCCCTAATATAAGGCCACTTCGTAGCAATTATCTATATACAAGTTTCTGTTTATGGAAGCATCTACTTATGCAATTATTTTCAAATTACTGATTTTTTTTTCTTTATATTATTATTTTATTATTTTCTACATTCACATATAAACTTTATCATAATGAGACTTGCAGTCTGTGGAAGTTAAAATTTGCTTTTTAACATTTAGAAGCAATGCAGTTGTTGCATGCACTTAATGGAGCTTTAAACTTCATGAAGATTATTAATGCAGCATAAGTCAGATTCATGAACTACAGTAGATTTGCCCCCAAACATTGCTATTTCACATTTACTTAACATTTCCAGCTACATATATTTATTTATACAGATAGCCAACGATCCCATTGTCTGACATCAGAGGAAGTAAAATATAATATTCTTGATGGTGAATCGAAAATCAGCCCCCAAGTTCAACGGGTTTCGCTTCATCTTACTTTCAGTCTAGATTGACTGCATGTGCAGCTCTATAATTATTTGGTGAATTTTATGTTTTTTTTAATTGAAAAATAAGGTTGATTTACAAATTTGACCCATAAATGGATATGATACAATAATAATGATAGTAGTAATAATAAAAAAATGCACCGCAATAGTGGTTTGAATTATATATTGCCTTTATATATAAGGCCAATTTCGAAAATTATTTTAATCTCCTTTTATTATTATTATTATTATTAATATTAATTATTATTATTATTATTATTATTATTATAATTAACGCTACATAGTAACTCTAACATCTCCAATAATTTTGCCTTCTATTTGATAGCTATAGAAATAAACTAAGTTATGTAAGCCATTACTAAGTTGTTGAGAGAAATGTCAAAAGTTCGACGACTAAACTGCCTAAGTTTTTTATTTTGAAATATATCAGATGTATGTTCAATTTTTGTACATAGTTCGCCTGCTGTTATATTTATTAACAAATCAGTGATCTGTTTATTTAAATTAATTATTCACTGGTGATAAAATTATATCATCTAAATCGTTAGCCTCTGATTAATCCTTATTTGTAAATATTTCCACTTAATTTGGGTAATTTGTCCAGCATAAATTATTAAAATATATTTTTAATACAAGATTGCTTAATTATTTGTAACTATTCTTAAAGAAGGAATATATAAATTCATTTAATATATTGTCGGGTTAGGGCAAAAATAATTGCAATTTCGGATCATGAATTTTAAATTATTACAACTATGCTCATACACATCTTTATAAACCAGAATAGATCTATTACAATCAACATACGTATGTTTACCAATGAAAAATAAGTTTCTTTATTCCTTGAGCATAAAAAAATCCAAGCTTAAGGATTCGACTAATTCTTGGAATGATTTGTTGTTGTTGCGTAGAATAAGAAAACTGGCAATGCAAAATGAAGGAAGATATTTTCGATTTTCGGTCTGTTTCATGAAGGCACCTACTTATCGAGTTGTTCCATCTTTCCAGTTTGCTTCAAATGCCGAACGACCGTAGTATGGTCGTAGTATAGTAGGTCGGTAATTTCTTTTGTAGTTGTAAGAGAATCAGTTTCTTTGATTGCCCTCAGAGGTCATGGTCAACTATTGATGGCCCGGCCCCTCCTCTACGCTTCTCATCTTCTGATCAAGGTTCTCGTCTCATTTGCTAAAGTTCTTGAACCCTCCCTCATGTTCATTAGCAATTCCTTGGCTAAATGGGTTGTTAAGTTGCGGGTTGTCTCCGCTGTTTTAAAACCCATTCAGAAATCTAATAAGAAAATCAGTTATATCATTTATAAATATGTGTGTATGTACGTCAGTTATGAAATAAATATGAATTAAGCAACAAGTAATAACTCATTAGCAAAGAAATGTAAAGCACGTTAATTAAAATGATTTAGGAATGTATTGCACTATCAAAGGGCAAAGTTTAACAATGCGAAAACCGCCATTTTTTTTTTTGCATGAACCCAATGATTAAATGATATTAACTTTATCTTTGTTAGACTTATCTCTCCTAAAAGCTTTTGTATGATAATTTTAATCCTATTTATTTTACGATGTGATGAACACAATATACTACCTATATACTTCATGACATATTATGACAAGGCAATATTATCGTGGCTAATTCCTTCCTTATAGATTATTATAATGAAACTTTGTCAAGTCATTAATTGTTGAGCTCATCACATAATAACTCTACATAAATTTAATGTTTAAAGTAAATTATGGAAGATAATTATTCTTATTTCAACCCAGGCTACCATTATGATAGTAGAAGTTCCTTCTTTATATATAATATATTCTGTGAGATGTTTTATTTAAAAATCATTATTCTAAAAATAAACACATTTGAGTATGTTGACAATCTTAAAGTGACTTAAAATATTTTAGACAATACTTTTCTAATAATTGGTTTAAAGAGACTTTTGTAAAGCCTTTCATTAATCGTCTATTCTGAAAATATTGCACTTCCTTAGGTAGTCAGTCTCTTATTGCTGTAAGAGCAACTATTATATTGCGATCATGACAAATGTTCGAAATTAAGGCTTCATCCGAAATACATGTTTTGAAATATGGTCCGAGTTCTTAAATACTTGTTTAGCGATCATTCTGTTTATTTTTATGTATATGAGGGATGGGTGAACAAAATACTTCTACAGCAAAAATCGCTGGAAACTCAAGAACTGCATTCCATTCCCTATATACATACCTAAATATATGGTATTCGACAATAAGTGTGTGGTCAAAATCCGTCAGCTGGTTGTGCGGTCTTTACTGATTTTTTTTTTTTGTATTTTTACCCATTTTTATAAAGGCAGTAATCTACCAATTCCTGACGTCAGTAACTCGACCAATACCTAAAGGCAGCAACTTTATCAATCCTTATAAAATTTATAATAGTGTAACGCAGCCAGTGGTGCCATCTAGGAGAGGAAGTAGGAACCTCATGTTCTCTTAGTGGCCGCTAGGAAACGCTGGCGACTCACTCTAGTTATTTCTGGAAGGATTGAGGAGATTCCCCACCGGTATAAATAGTGGGACCGCACGGAGTTTTGCAGAGTTTTCTAGTTACAAACCAATTATTATAAAAAGTGAACAAAGTGAACTTTTGTGGTTTAAACTGTGAATTAATTATTATTAAGTGTTGTTTTTTGTAATTTATTGTATATAACAATAAATTGGTGTTTTCTTTATTGAAGTTAAGAGTATTTTATCTATACGAACCCACTTAAAACTAGTTGCAGTAGCTAGTTTAGAGGGCAAAACGTTTCAATAGCATATATCCCCTGAAACCACCCACAATCAATTTTTCCAGTTAAGTATTTCATAAAAAGGGAAAGGGTTTGTGTGTAATAGAGAGACCGGAAAGTAATGTTTTTTTTACATTAAATTTAGTTAAAAAAGTTTGTATTTTTAATCACTGATGTAATCACCCCCGTTATCAACAACCTATTGTTATCTAGACTGCAAATTTTCAGTGCCGGATCGATAAGAATCAGTAGGTTTTTGAGCAAAATATCTGGTGATAGCATTTTGGACATCATCCAAATTTTCAAATTTTTGCCAATTAGAAAATGTTGTTGGCGATCAGAATAAATGGAAATCCGATGGCACAATATCGGGCGAGTATGATGGGAGAGGCAACACCTCCCACCCCAATTCATTAATTTTTCCCAGGATTCGTCTTGCGCAGCGCGGTCTTGTATTAACGTGGTGCAGAATAACGCCTTTTCTGTTGACAATCGCTGGGCACTTTTCAATTAAAGATTGATTTACTCGATCCAATTGTTCACAGTAAATGTCTGTATTCACAGTTTGTCCAGGTATCAGCTCTTCAAAGTGAACCACCCCGCGAATACTCCCCAAAATACAAAAGCACGTTTTTGGGGTGTAAACCTGGCTTAGCTGTACTTCGTGGTACTTCAGAGAAAGCCTTTGCCTTTTGCGTTTTGAATTATCATAGGGGACCCATTTTTCCTCTCCAGTGATCAAGCGATTAAAAAACGCTTCTGTTCGGTGCCGCTGAAGCAATAAGTTGAATGTTGTGGACCGGTTAGCTTTGTTTCTTCGGGCAGATTATGCGGGACCCAAACACCTGCTCTACTTACTTTTACCAATCTATTGCAAATGTTCTTGAATAGTCAACCAAGATTGGTTAAGCAACCAATTGGATAAGGCAGACCAAGGGTGTTTGACAGTTCCTCGATTGTCTTACACGGATTCGCTTCCAATCCGCCCTTAAGATATCATTGTCCTAAGTTGTTAGTCTTCCTGAACGATACGAGTCGAAAAGATCAAAATTACCGGATTTGAACTTAGAAAACCACCTTTGGCATTTACGAACGTCTGATGTATTTGGATAAACATCGCAAATGTTTTTGCTAGCAACGGTTACGTTACTACCCTTGTGAAACTCAAAAAGCATACAATGAAGGATTCAGCCTCTTCTGGTATTAGGCTGGCCATTTTACCGTAAATTGCAAAAAAAAAAAATCAAATTTTGATTATTTACCAGTATTGCATTAAACGTTCTGCAGAATAACGCCTTTTTTGTTGACAATCACTGGGCACTTTTCAATTAAAGATTGATTTACTCGATCCAATTGTTCACATTAAAGGTCTGCATTCACAGTTTGTCCAGGGTTTCACCAATTCAAAATGAACGACCCCATCGAACACACAAAAGCGCTTTTTTTGCGGTGTAAATCTGGCTGAGCTGAACTTTGTAGCGATTCATTCGAAGAGAGCCACTGCCTTTTGTGTTTTGGATTATCATAGAGGACCCATTTTTCATCAATCGATCAAAAACGGCTTCTATATTGTACCGCTGAAGCAATAAGTTGCATGTGGTGGACCGGTTAGCGCAGAAACGACATTACTTTCAGGTCCCGCTAATATATATCAGTTAGTTCCTAAGTTGAAGGAAATTATTGGAGCGTTTTTGCAAAAATCCTTGTTTGACAGTTCCCCATCATCTCCTTTCTTTATGTACAATGTAAAAAGGGCAGTAAGTCCGTAAAAATTCCAAGTATGAAAACAATTTGTCTATTAAGTGAAATAATTACAATAACAGAAAGTCAACACGACAACACTAACACAATGTTTTACAAACGATTTTTTTTATTTTATTTATATTGTTTGTACATCGACTTAAAATACAAAATTAATTGAATATTAAATTCTCGGATCATGGAATATTTGATTTTAGATATATTTATGAGATCCCGACTACTCTTGTTGTCTTTAGTGAACTGACCACTTTGTTCAGCCTCAGGATTATCTCAATCTGGCTCACTTTTATGTACTTATCATGATATCCACAGCGTTCTCAACACTATTCATAATCTCTACATGTAGGCAGTCCTTGTAAATGGATACATGTACCTGGGAGCCTCCCAGGTGGTCAGTTTAGAGCACCCTCTCGAGCCCTATCTGCCTTAATAGACTTAATAGACCCACCATTCCCTTGATCGGTCGTGCATCCATGTCCTAATGGATGCACTCCTAAAGCATCTTGAGACACCACAGAACGGTTCCGGCCCGATAAGTGTTCCAATGGAACCCTCTCTGGTCAAACGATCTACCGCCTCATTGCCTCTATGACCCGAATGCCCAGGTCCCCAAACCAGGAAGACATTATTATGGCTACTGATTTCCCTAAGTGCATCTAGGCAATCCCACACCAGCCTAGAGCGTGAGTCAATTGCCCGCAGGGCAGCTTGGCTATCCGATAATGACGATTCTGGAGTTATGCACTCGCCGTCAACAACCATACATGATGACTCACGTCTTCCAAACACAAAGCACGGTTGAAATATTTTTTTTCTCTTATTACCAAAGAAAAAGCACAAGACAAGGCATGGAGCTCATCCCTATCAATTTTGATTTTGGAGTTTCTAACGATCATATAATCTACATTTTGTTTCAACTGAAGCTGAAACCTCTATCTTAAAAAGTTTCAGCGAAAGAAGCGAAACATCTTCCTCTATCATTTCTTACAATGTTTCTAGTGATATTTAACAACATGAGATTGAAGGAATCGACTAGGCCGAAGCAGCTGCAAGGTCTCATACTATAAGGTTCGTCTTGGTCTATTCCTTTGCCATTAACAATACTCCTTAAATAATGATTAAATACCAGAAGCATATAAAACTGTCAATAGTAGAGTTTTTAAGTATCAGTTTGTTGGCTTTTTTCCATCCTTTATGAAAAAAAAAAATCTGGTCTGAAACACTCAGATGGCATAGTCTTACTGTAATTTACATAATTGATTAATTTCTCCTTCGAACTTGTAGTTATTATTAGATGTTTAATTGCCTTCAATTTACATGAAGGGAGAGTCTAAAGTTTATATAACGGCTTTCTTGTGGAAAGATAACCTCCCTTCCCTAAAAACCCCTTAAAAGACTTTCTAGAAAAAAGATTCAAATAAAACTATATACCTCTGTATGTTTAGTTAGTAAAGTTTGAAACTCGTCGATATTTTTAGCGAGAAAATCGTAATAAACTGAAAAAAAAAAAAACTGTTCAATAAAGTCGCATTCTGAATGAACTAATGAACTTCACTCTGAATTTTTGGCAACATATTTAATAAATGATTAATATTATATGGATGTTGTATGAATTTTCCCGGGAAAATGTGTCATATAAAAGTGATACGTATTGTAACTTTTTCCCTCTCAACTAGCTATTGCAACTAGTTTTAAGTGGGTTCATATAGATAAAATGCTCTAAACTTCAATAAAGAAAACACCGATTTATTGTTATACACAATAAATTATAAAATATAACACTTAATAATAATTACTTCGCAGTTTAAACCACAAAAGTTCACTTTGTTCACTTTTTATACACTTTCCACAAACGTACACTGGAAACTCTGTACACTGGAAACTGTAACTGGAAATTCTTCCAACTCTCTGTGGTCCCCGCACTATTTATACCGATGGAGAATGGTCTGGAACTTTCTCGATTCTTCTACAAAGAGCCAGAGTGCGCCGCCAGCGCTTCCTAGCGGCCACTAGGAGTACTTGAGGTTCCTACTTCCTCTCCTAGATGGCACCACTGGATGCGTTACAGTATTTATTGTGTAAATATTTACGATATTTAAAGAAAACCGTTGGAGCAGTTTTCGAGAAAATCAGAAAAAAAAAAAACTGAAAAATCTATTTCAGTAAATTGAACTTCCATTATATGGATTTTGCCCGAAATCTTCGTGTGTGATGCCTAAATGGAATAAACAAGTTTGGGCTACCGGTGACTTTTCGTTGTTCAAATATTTTGTCAACACACAAGATACAGACATATAAACATACAGACCATTCGCTAAAATTATTTTTTTCGTATTCAGGGGACTCCAAAATATATATTTCCGGTTAAAAACTCGAATTTCGAAAATCTGACACGATCGCAATACTTCCTGCTGTTGCTAGGAATAAGAGAACATAATACAAACAGTTAATGCAATAAATAAAAACTATTAGCATGAATAAAAAATTTAAAAAAATAAAATCATTTTATGAATTATTCAAACTCAATGAATTAAAACAAAAAAAATCTAGTAATCTATCATTATTCTTACTTTTATGAAGTAAACAAAAACAACAATTAGTATGGTATTTTGAATAATGATTTATTGATCGAAGGTATTTATTACTCTTAATAGCAAATAAATGATATCAGCATGATTTCACTTACTCATTTTTACTTACTCTGACTGCTACTAGTAGATGTTAAAAGCTTATCAAATTATCGAAAATGAGTTTTAACTGTATATACATGCTTTAAATATCTCTTACAACAAAAATACGTTTGCTCCCTGTGTGTGTGTGTGTGTGTGTGTGTTTTTTTTCCTGACGATAGTAACCCTAACGCCAGGGAGTTTATTTAATACATGCTCATAAATTATATTACATGTACGTATATCTAGAACTTATTATTTCTCAATATATAAAACATTGTGTTTATTGTTTAAATTCATTTGGAGGAAAATAACATAATACATACTTCTATAATATATAAACTAAATTACATCAAACTGTTGACTGTGATAAATAATAGTGAAACTTTGAAAAGATAAAATAATATTGTTACTAAAAATAATAATTAATTACAATAGTTGAAAAATCAATATTTTTTAGAAATTTTATAAACTGAGCACACCATTGTTTTTATACCAGTCAACCAACATCTGTAACTGGCCAAGATATCCCCTGTAAGATACAAAACTGCACCAATTCCGCTGTTTGTGGTTCAACTAGAGGACATTGTAGAATGATGTGGCGCCAAGTTTGAGGCAATGGCATGAGGGGTCAGCCATTATTTTAAACCTATGCAAGTAGTCTCGGTTCTTTCCATGGCCACTCAGAGCCTAAATAGTGTAGAAGTCCAGTTTATGAAGCGGACTTGTCCTTCGGCTAATTATATTAGGGAAAAACTCCTTGATATAATGCCCTTTCTCTGTATTAGCCCAGTCTCTTTGCCAGCTTGCATGATTCTCTTCAGCCAAAATGGACTTCAAATATGATCGCGGCAATTTGTTGTACAATTCTGCAAGGTGTAAAGCCTGTGATGCTTGCTTAACCAGAGTATCTGCTGCCTCGTTACCCTCTCGACCAACATGCGATTTCACCCAGCAAAAGCTTACTTCTACCTTCTTCTCATCCTCCAAGCTGTAAACTAAGCTCCTGATTTGTTCAATTAAGGGTAAGTGTATCCTAAAGTTTTTGATGCTATCCAGCCCAATTCTGCTGTCGGTATAAATGGTTATCTTTACTGCTCATGGGATTTTTCAATGTCAGAGCTCTTTATCCATGTGAATGCCTCAACCAAAGCCAGTTGCTCACCTTGATTATTAGAGCAACGACTATTGAGGCGAAATCGACCTTCAGCTGTCGCTGCCTCATCCTGTGCACAATAAAGGCACATACAACTGCATCAAAGCTTTTGCTACCACCAGTGTAAATGGTTAGGATATTCTCTAATTGAAAATCGCCTTCTTTAATAATAGGTTGCTTACCCGGATGTTGCCATTGAGTGCACTCAATAGGGTGATCTACATGAAAACTAGCATCTTGGATAAGATCATTTTCATACCTGTACAGCATGTCGTTTTCTTTCAAGATAAGCATAATAGGTGGGACATTAGCAATCACACATGCGCCTTCGTATGATTTAGTTTTAAAACCTTTAATTATTCTCAGCAGAATCAGCCTCTGCATCCTAGTAAGCTTTAGACTGTTACAACGTTTAGCGGACCAGAATACCAAGCTGGAACAGCGTAGCTGACGAATGGTATAAACGCTCCTCGCTCCTGTATAGATGATTAGAATGTGTGTGTGTGTGTTGTGTGTGTGTGTGTGTGTGTGTGTGTGTGTGTGTGTGTGTGTGTGTGGCCATCATAACGTAAAAAGGGAAAATCGCAGAAACGTTCAAACTAGATAATTAGTTTAATTTCTTTCAAGGGACCTGACAGTAAGGATTTGATCAAAATCGGCAAACCGGAAGTAACATTTTATACAAGGATTATAAAATGCAGTATCTTAGAATCGTATAATAAAATAAAAAAACACTTTAGAGGAAAACCTAACCCCACCTCCTTCCACAAAAGTGCCGTTAAATGAATTTTCCCAGAGAAATGTTTCAAATATAAGTTGTAGCTCTTAGTATGTGTGTCAAGTTTAAAGGAAATCTTTGGAGCCATTTTCGAGAAAAGTCATAAAAAAGTGGAAAAAAAAAACATTCAGTAAAGTGGTCTTCAGGTTAAGCAGTTTTGATAGATAACTTACTGTCGAATTCCATATGGTGATACCTAAACAGAATATCAAGTTAAACTTACTGCGATTTTTCATTTTTAAGCTATAATAATTCACATACACACGCACCATTTTGGAAAAAATACTTTTTTGGATTCAGCGGACCTCAAAAACATGTATTTCCGGTGAAAACTAGATATTGAAAATTTCTACGATTACAATACTTCCTCTTGTTGATTGTAGATTGTTGTAGATGATTACTGCACTGCGACCTGGAAGATCTATTGTGCCCCCGGAGCCTTCTCAATGCACTGACGGTCTCCAAGAAGTGTTCTCTTGCTACAGACGACACTGGATAGTGAGTTTTAGAGGCTCTGGGAAAAGAAAATCTAAGCGTAACATGCTGGACTCTGTCCATCGCCCTACCTCTGAGCTAATCCCTTCCTTCTCCCTTGGCTTTCGCCAATTAACTAGGGACGGAGACCCTAGTTTGTGTACTGTGTTTGTCCTTGTCTGTAAAGTGTAGAGTGTATGTAGTTTAAGTGTATTGTGTACTGTTCTGACAAAGTGCATGGCGTACTGAGCTGTGGTAAGCCGTGGGGTCGCTACTCCCCAAGTAACTGTATGCAGCACATACCACTTGCGGGCTACTTCCTTTTACTAGGAATAAGAAAGAGTCTAGAGTTTTATTAATTTCTATAAATTATGCCGTTATTATGCTTCAAGGGCAGCTATTTACATAGATAAAAGTAGTTTTAATGTTATTTTAAATGTCAAAACATGAAAAGTAAGCACAAAGGAAATTTCCGTCCAGGTCATTTTGTAGACAATACGGCATTAAAACAATTTTTGTGGAACCCTTAAATGCAGTTTTTGCTTTTTGTTACTGCTGTAAGAAGTATTATATAGTTCGTATCAAATTTTTCAATATTGTGTTTTGACGTCCATTAAGTCCGAAAAAGTAGTTTTCAGAAATTGTGTAATTAGCATAACTCAAATACGAAAATTGCAAAAACGTTCAAATTTGCTATTTAGTTTAAATGCCACCATTGGGGTCTTACAATAAGCTTTTCATCCCGTAAAGAATGGCTGAAGAAACGTAAAAGCTATTCACACATTAATTTATTAAGTGAATTGAAATTTTACGCACGGGACTGGCATAATTATCTGAGAATGGATGAAGAAACTTACCTTCACCTTTTATCACTAGTTACTCCTTTGATTAAAAGGCATAAGCAACAACTCTTTTCCACTTTACATTCCACAGACACGGTTCGCTTTCATAGATATGAATAAATTCTTCTAAAATTGATCTATGCCCCTTCCTAAAATTAACCGACATAATTATTTATAAATTATATATTTTAATAATATAACCTTTATACACTTTTACTGACTGAGTGGTTGCACAATGACGTTTTAAACATGAACAAGATGGCGCGCACAAGTATGCAGTATGAAATTTTAAACATTTTCTGACTTGTTCAAGTTTTCTATACAAACGATCAAGTATGCACGTATAAGCGGACTGCGCATATATACCGTTCAAGTATGCAGTTACGTATAGCCGGCTTAAGGAATCTTAATAATCTGGAGAGTTTAAGGGAATACATATTCCCCTCCTCCTCCAGGGTTCCTGAATATTCTCTGAATGGCAGCATCGCAGTCTGTTAGGAGATGTATTGGAGTTTCCTCATGTATTGGAGAATCTGTAGCTGCTGTCACTCTCCAAGCCCAGTTTCTTCAAGTATCCCTTGAAGACCCGTAAGAATGCGGAGCTTATTCTTACTAAGGCCGTTGTATGCTTCCGACCTCCCTAAGTAATAATTTAGCAAGTACATCTTTCCCTGCCTCAGTCCTAGAAGGTAGTTCCCGAGTTGAGACCTCCTTACTTTCTCTTCGTTCTTAAGTTCCTCTAAAAGAGATTGGTCGCTGATTCCACAATATGGTTTATGCTTCTGAATTGGGAGCGTCAACTATCTCCTTCCCTTCAATGTGAACATGAACTGGCATAAACTTGGCATATACTAACCGTATATACAGAAACCTATCACTTTTGGGTTAAACATGTTTCTAAATAAATTCATTTAAGGATATTTTGGAAATAGAAGGAGGTTTTATGCGCTACCTTTAGATGTTTATCCTCCTGTTATTGAATGGCTTGTGCAAATATTTTGTCTATATCTTCATATAATGACTTATATGACTCATATATTGTTGAACTCAGAGATTTTTTTTCCACGATAGCCTGCTTCATTTATGGCCATCGACGGTATTTTCGAGATATATTGGCCATGTTTAGCATGCATTGCTAAACAGTGTAAAGTTGATATACACAATCATTTTACATAACCAGATTCCTCAACACTTAGTTTACACAAACATTTACAGTGTATAAACTGATTTTGCTTTGTCCAAATGTGTAGTATGTATTGTTCATCAAGACATCCTGAAGTTGGACGAACGTCCGAAACTAGTAAATGTCCACATAATAAAGTAAAAAATCTTTTATACATATTATTGCTTCTGTTTTTTTATTTTGATTATTGTGGCTATTACTATGCGTATTCCAATAACAGTGAGCTAACACGTTGTAATCCATTAACTATATTTATGTAGAGCTATTACTTTAAAAACTTTGTTTCCTTTGAATATTGATTTTAGCATTTTCTTGGGAAGCTGGGATGTAAGAGTTTTCCATAAAAGGGCTATTGTATTCTACGAGGCATGTCCAGTAAGTAAGTGTACTGAATTTTTGTAGGTTACAAAAATTTTTATTTGAACAAAAAAATTACCTGGTTACATTAGTACATATGTAAGCTATTCACCATTCCTCTCAGTGTAGGAATGGTGAACCGGGGTATTAATTTTTTGATGCCTTCCTCGAAGTAGTTTCCCGCCAACCCCTTCGTCCACTTCTCCACCTCCCCCTTCACCTCCTCGTCGGTTGAAAACCTTTTTCCACCCATGTGCAGCTTCAGGGAGGTAAAGAGATAGTAATCTGAAGGTGCTAGGTCAGGGGAATGCGCGGGATGGTTCAGGACATCCAATTTAAACGAAGCAAGCAGTTCCTTCGTGGCGTTGGCCGTGTGTGGTCTGGCATTGTCGTGCAGCAGGCAGACTCCCTTTGTCAGCATGCCTCTCCTTTTGTTCTGAATCGCCCTCCGCAAGTTTTTTAGGGTCTCACAGTATCTTGCAGAGCTGATGGTCTCGCCTTGAGGTATATATTCAATTAAAATTATGCCTTGACAGTCCCAAAACACGGATGCCATGATTTTCTTGGGTGAAATTGTGGTTTTGAACTTTTTGGCGGAGGGTGAAGAGGTGTGACGCCACTGTTGAGACTGCCTTTTGGTTTCAGGTGTGTAGTGTGCAACCCAAGTTTCATCTCCAGTAATGATGGAGCGGAGAAATTCATCTCTATGGAGTTTGTAGCGTCTCAAAAACTCTTGCCCGGCGTCCCCTCGATTCAACTTGGCGGGAGATTGGATTGATATTTTTCACGAAACATATTGTCGCGTCGACAGTTCTCAACGTACTGACCTCGAACCGGTCTCGTTGTGGAGGGGAGGAATCAGGCTACACGACAGTGTAGCCAACATGTCGAAAACAAAATCCCTCCGGGCGTGAGAGCTTCAGTACACTTATTTACTGGACATGCCTCGTAGTTTAAGTTCCTCCACTTATAATATTGAGAACAACTAAATTTACTTATTACTTCAGTTTTTAAGTAAATTTATCAAGTCTGAATTACAATAAGAGATTGGTTCACACTAATTTTGTTTCTGCTTAGATAAAAATCAGCATTTGATTGAAAAATTAAAAGGTATTTATCCCAGAGTTTAAAATCGAGTATTTTATGTTTATAATTACCATTTATTTTACCCAAATTTTCATAAGGAAATAACTTTTTACTTTACTAATTTATAATTTCAAACATATATTTAATTTTTTAATACCTTCAGCGATGAGAAATAAACTTAGGTGTATATGCATAGATACAAAGTATCTAACAGTTTAGTTTTTACATTACCATGATAAAGAAATGTTCTCACGACTTATTTATTAAGATTTCCTAGTTTGTATGTAACGGTTATATATTTCCCATTTCGTTGTCGATTAATTATGCCATAAAACTAGTAATAACAAAAGCCATAAAATATATTCACATAATTACTTCATTAAGATGCAAAGAGTTTTTACTATCGTGGTTTTGTTTTAATACTGAAGCTTCTTCCTTACTTTCAGATTAAAAGACAAAAACAAATTCAATACAATAAGAATAATAATAATAATAATAATAATAATAATAATAATAATAATAATAAAAAGTCTGGTATAAAACACTTACACATCTGTGTGTTACTGCTGTTTAATAAATTTAGTATAGTTAGTGTAATAAATTTAATGAAATTCGACAGTGTTTTTATGGAGAGAATCTCAAAAACTGTTCAGTAAAAACATTCTTCTGGTTGTCTGATTTTCTTGAAACTCGGAATTTTGGCAATCTATTTATTTCTAATTAATTTTGTATATATGATTGAATTTTATAATCAACTGAGATAGCATTTTAGAGGAAAGCATAAACCCTAACCCACCCCTGAAAACCCCCTTAAAAATGACTTTACCCAAAGAAATGTTTCAAATAAAAGTTGTAGCTTTTTATATGTGTAGTTCACATTTTTAGTTTAAAGAAAATCGTTGGAGCCGTTTTAAACAAAATGGTAGAAAAAGTAGAAAACCTAAAATTACTTTTCAGTAAAAACGGACTTCCAGTCATCCGATTTTCTTCAAACTCGGAATTTCAACAACATATTTAATTCTAATTAATATTATTTAGATGATAGTTTATTTAATAAGCTGAAATAGCCTTTTAGAGGGAAACTTCACTCCATCCTACGCTCAAAAGTACCCTTAAATGAATTTTCCCAGAGGAATGTTTCAAATGAATAATGTTGCTGTTTGTAGGTGTAATTGATATAGGAAGTTTAAAGAAAATCATTGGAGCCATTTTCGAGAAAATTGCAAAAAACTGAAAAAAACTATTCAATAAAGTGGCACTTCCGGTTGAACAATTTTCACGTAAAGCTTAAAGCTTACAAAAAAAAGGTAACATTCTTCCGAGAAAATTAATTAAATGTGAAGTAAATCAGCTGACCGGAAGTGTAACTTTACTGAACGATTTCTATTTTATCAGTTGTTCTGCGAATTTCTCAATAAAGATAGCATTTCTAAAATAAAGGTAACATTTTTCCGACAAAATTAGTTAAATGTGAAGTAAATCGACTGACCGGAAGTGTAGCTTTACTGAACGATTTTTATTTTTTTATTTTATCCGTTGTTCTGCGAATTTCTCAATAAAGATAGCATTTCTAAAATAAAGGTAACATTTTTCCGACAAAATTAATTAAATGTGAAGTAAATCGACTGACCGGAAGTGTAACCTTACTGAACGATTTTTATTTTATCAGTTGTTCTGCGAATTTCTCAATAAAGATAACATTCCTAAAATAAAGGTAAAATTTTTCTGAGAAAATTCATTTTATAGAGTTTTTGGTGGAGGGGTGAGGTTTATACTCCTTTCTAGAAAGTCGTTTTATTAAGTTTAGATTTTCTCTCGTCGGTATAACGTTGAAGGACATCCGAATATTTAGTAAAAAATTATTAATTTTAAGACAGTTATTTAATTATAAGGTTATGAAAATGTTGAAAGAGAAAGGCGTAGGCATGTTTCACACATTCTATCACGATGATGATGTTGATGATATTTTAACAATCTTATTTAATCTTTATTAATGTTTCAATTTTTGAACTTTGACCATTCAAGGGTTATATTATCATTCTACATAACAGAATGTTTTCAACTTATTTTTATATTACGCTCGAAATGATATTGTTATCACAATTATTAAGATTGTAAACAACAACTCCTTTAAAGTAGAAAAAAAAACTAGTGTTTTCATAAATCTATCGTCGTTCTTATATTTGTTATCAGTCAACAAGTTATTTATTATTGTGGTAATTGTAGATATAATTTTTTTTTTTTTTGGTATGTTTTATTTAATATAAACCTTAAATATTTTAAGACATTAAAAGTGAGTATATAATTTTTTGAGTATTTGATCTTAAGAGAGGCAGAGAAAGATTTTACTTTAAATAATAGAGAGAGAAGTAAATATATAATTTAAGCATAGTGATGGATGGCAGGGGCTAAAGTTCATTAAAGACAGTTTTAATGTAATTGGTGATGAGATGTTGTAGCTTGTGTGGCTTGAGCGGTTTTGTAAAGGGCTTGTGAGTATAGATGTTTAAGAGAGAGAAGTATTAGAAATAAGTAAAAGATCACCACTGTTTCGAAATAAATATATTATTCTCTAAGTGAATTTAAGTACTTTTATAATTATGTATAAATCAATTATTTATCTAGATTAAATGCTAAACTCTATAACTGGCACAGATTCCCTTAAGTGTTTCTGGTTGAATGTCTAAAACAGACTGTCCTGCAAGAATGCCTTGTAATTGTTCGTTCAAATCTTCCCCTGTGAGAAGAAGGGGTAGACAATGCTAACCGAGTTCTATGAACTTTAGAAGACAATGGTGGTCTTCTACCTGAATAGTCCCTTTGCAAGCGAATCTTGATATAACAAATAAAATATTTTTCAATATTTCTGGCATCCATCACACAGTCAAACTATATACTTACCCACCAAAAAAAGAAAAGACATATTTTTCGTTAAAAAAAAAAATCTGGTGTGAAACCCACACGGCTTTCTCTTACAAAAATATAAAATGACAAATTTTCTCTTAAACTATTCTGTAAAATCGCACTTCCGGTAAACCGATTTTGTTTTTCAAATTTGGAATTCCGTCGATGCTTCTAATATGCATATTAATTAAATATAGATGGTAAAACCATATATATTATATAGAAGTGACACTTTAGAAAAAACCATAGCGCTACTGTTCCTCCAGAATTTCTCAATAAAGATAGCATTTCTAAAATAAACGTAACATTTTTCAGAGAAAATTACTTAAATGTGAAGGAAATTATTTAAATGTAAAGTAAATCGGCTGACCGGAAGTGTAACTTTTCTGAAAGATATTTATTTTTTATTTTATCAGTTGTTCTGCGAATATCTCAATAAAGATAACATTACTAAAATAATGACTAAAATAATAGTGAATCAAAAACACGCTATAGTATGAATTTAGGAAAATTGAGAAGCAAATTTATAAATAAAGATATATGTATTGAACCATAGTATTGCAATATTTAACTGCACAAACTATCAAAATCTTATTTTATTAATGCATTTTTCAAAATTTGTTACAACAGTCTTTCGTGATGTCATTATAATTTACAGGCTAGATTCCACCTTTCGTAGCAACCAAGTCTTTCCCTTTCCATCTCAAACAATATGTGGTCCCAAGACTGAACAGTTATTCGGTCACATGGGCGGCACGGCACGCAAGGTCATTTATTATTTTGAAACGGCATAAATATACTGTACTTTATATTTCCCATGACCACTCAATATCTGTGTCAACTTTAAGCACGTCACTCGGTAGTTTGTCTGCATTCTAGCCGCAACCGTCGGAATGAGAGCCTGCTTGTGAATGCTGCCATTGAGTTTCCCAGCGTTCCGTATTCTGCTTTCATGTCATAAACCAAATATATAGCTTCTTGGGAGGCTAGGGAGTGCTCATTCGGTACAGTACTGCCCTTTTGCAGCCGCTTTTGCTGCTTGATCTGTAGCCTGATTTGCTAGGTTGCCTAAGTGGGCAAGCTTTCAACCAATTAAATCCCACTTTCCAACCCTCATTTTTCAGACAGCTCAACTGTTCTCGGATATGATGAGAGTAAGCGTTCCGTTTAAACTGACAACATAGCAGGTCCAAAAAGCATCGACTGACAGTTCTAATTATTGCTAATCCTTGAATCACTCCAATTATTCGCTTCCTCTATCAACCATTTTAAAGCGCTGTGATATTGCCAGTAGTTCTGCCAGGTTATTAAAACACGAGTTGGCTAGTTTTATATCCTGACTTCTATTCCACTTCGATGATATACGACCCCTCCAAATTGACCATCCATCTTACTCCAATCTATTTCATATTCTTCAACATCTTCTTCAATTCCTGGAATTCAACAGAATATGGCTGAGATTTTTTCTAATCGAAGTTTAAATGGCCGTACGATAGGGGAATAGAGAAGGTGATTTACATTTAAAGGATGCATGGGAATTGCTGTCTAACATAATTAACCAAAAAATTATTAACATGTAAATTTTGATTCCGGTTCACTTGTTAATATAACAGCTAGACAAAAAAAAAGGGATGAGCGTGCTAATAATTAGTTACAATCTTTTTTTAGGTGTGGCACACTAAAATATTTTGAGTATTTATTACGAGAAGATTACTTTATTTTAGGCTAGACTTTTCCTGTTTAAATTAAAGAAATAATTTTAAATAATTGCGGATAAATATACATAAGTATATTACACATATCTTATAATAATTTTAAATATGTATATTATAATAATTTTAAATACATAAAGAGAATGTAAGTGCCATTTTTGTATGCGAAAAATTTAGTAATAAATTTCCGCATACCATTTTAGATAAAGTAGTGCAAAAGTTTGATAGAGTGCAGGTAATTTTGGTTGCATAACTAGAATTATACATTGTGTTGTTGTTAGATAGTAAATTAATAATTTCATAATCAGTAAAATAACCAGAATGGTTGTGGAATAAGTTTATTGCTAGTCAGTTAGTTTGTGAGAATCTAGATTATCATTTTGCGGTAGTTTATATTTTTATGTTTTTTTTTGTAATTATAGTAATAATAATGAATTAATATTTGAAGTGACTTTTTACCCTACTAAACTAAGTTTAATGTGTCGGTGAGGTGCTTGGCGATTTCTCTTCATTAAATTTTTTGAAGCACAACGTAGGAAATGGTTTTTTGTGGATGATTTGTTCCCATGGCACATTCAGCGTGATTTTATTTAAGTGATTTCCCCATTTTAAAACAAATTATATATTCAACTGTTAAAAAAAAAAATACGACAAGCGATTTATTGCATAAAAAATTATTCACAATGATATTAATTTCTGACTTCATTTTGTTTCTGCTATATACCATGTTAACCCAACTAAACTTCCTCAAGATGAAGATGGTAATTTTCGAAATGAAGATTGGTGTTTTCAATATACAAGAGCCTAGCATTGTGTCTTACAGAATTGGAGGACCAAGAAGGAGCTCGTTAGATTGACCAATAACTAGGGGAGGTCGACTTTTGGCTAGAATAAACGAACCGGTTATTCCAAATAAGATGCTTCTGAAGCTTTTTCATTAAGAAGTTGGGCAGACTGAAACGGACACGTTAGGTGAGCGATGTAGAAAAACTGGTGGTATTCAAGAAGGAGCCGTAGGAATCTTAGGCGGGTGGATTTTGACGCCCTTATTTTACGTTAAATAGGTAATTAATATGGGCTGTGCTGATTGATACTAGGGGAAGTGGCTACACGCTACGGAAATTATCCTACGAAGTAGATACAGACACGCGGTTTCAAGGTCATAACGCAGAAGGATAGATGGGAGCCCATACTTCATCGAGAAATAGCGTAGTGTGACTGGTTAGACGTGGAAAACAACGCAACGGAGGTTGCCGTTCTATTTGTATAGCACCCTTGTACTCACTCGCTTTTGAATTTTGGTATATTTTATATATCCTATTATTTTGTTACATTGCTTATACAACATGGATTATTATATTGACAGTGAAGTATTAATTCTTGAAGTACATTTGAGGACCAAAGTACAAACGAATTAAATTTATCGACATACGATAGTATTCAAAATATAAACCTGGGTAATTTTGAAGTTTATCATGTAGATTTATGAACTTTCTTCTATAACCTTGATCATTAATTACTGGATGTACCCACCAATTTCTCTGCCGTTTCTGTTCACGGCGATGTCGTCTCACAACAATTAACAAAATAACTATTTCCGACGTAATGCTTAACTTTGTCATACTTTTGTAACAATTTATTTCTGCAAAATGCTTTTGGAATGAATGACACGTTCTCCACTGATGGAGCTATTGTGCTATGTTAAAAATCGATCATATAGCCGGTCCACTGGGAAACCTACTTCAATTAACGCTTTAATAATTGCTTTATTTATCGGGCAGTCTAGCCAGGACTTCACGTCATAAAACGCTCTGTTAATTTCCGTAAGAAAGCCTTCGTTAAAATCCGTCCGTCTAGCCGTAGCCTTATACTGTTTCTGCTATCTGTGGTACTTATATTTAAGATATAACTTTAAAATTAATTTTAACCCAATATTATTACTTTCTCTTACTCCTAGTAAGAGGAAGTATTGTAATCGTGCCAAATTTTCGATATCGAGTTTACACCAAGAATATCCGTTTTGAGGTCCCCTGAGTCAAAAAAAGTGGTTTTTAGCGAATTGTCTGTGTGTGTATGTATGTATGTATGTATGTATGTGAACAGCATAGCTCAAAAACGAAAATCGCAGAAAGTCCAAACTTTATATTCCGTTTGGATATCACCATGGGATCCGACAGGAGGCCAGCGGTCAAAATTCCTCGACCGGAAGTACCACTGTATTAAATGTTTTTTTTCAATAGTTTACTATACAATTCTAATCATCTAAACAATATTAATTAGAATTAAATGTGTTTTTGAAATCCCGAGTTTGAAAAAATCGGATGACCGGAAGTGCGTTTTTTCTAAAATGTATTTTTCAGTTTTCTGATACTTTTTTTTTTTTTTACTTTTTTGCAATTTTCTCAAAAATGGCTCCGTCGATTTTCTTCAAACTTGGTATATCAACTACACATACAAAGATGTACAACTTTTATATAAAGCATTTCTCTGGAAAAATTCATTTAAGAGCACTTTTGTGGGAAGGGGTGGGGTTAGGTTTTCCACTAATGTGCTATCATAGTTGATTATAAAATTCTACCATCCAAACACAATTAATTAGAAATAAATAGATGGCCAAAATTCCGAGTTTCAAGAAAATAAATAAACCGGAAGTACGCTTTTACTGAACTTTTTTTTTTTTCAGTTTTCGACGAACTCCAACGAATTTTATTAAATTTGGTACAGAAACTATAAAATTTGTCAATTAAAATTTTTAAAACTGGCGTAAGAGAAAGTTGTGTGAGTGTTTCACACCAGATTTTTTTTTTTTTTCATCAATTTCAGTGAATATTTGAAATTTATGTAATTATTAAAACAACTTTTTAGGCTACTAAATTATCAAGAAGAAGAAGAAGAAGAAGAAAAAAATCTGTTGTGAAACACTCACATACACCAGATCAACTCTAATCAACTCTAAAATGGTCTAGGAATGCCTAGATAAACTTAATAACCTAGGCAGGAGGAAACAAAGTTGTGCTTTGGTAGGTGCCGGGATATGTTGGCATTGAAGGGAATAAGATGGCCGACGCCCTGGCCAAGATAGGCGCTACGACTCCACTTCTAGGGCCGGAATCCTTTTTGTGGGGTTAGCGGACCAGTTTCTGTTGGAGGAACGTAGGAAGGAAGACTAGACGAGGAGATCTCAACTCTGATACTCCCTCCCCGGTTTGCGGCAGGCTAAGATCTGCTTGGGAAATTATAACCGACGGAGATCGGAGTCCTGCATTGGATTGAGCAAGAACAAGCCCCAGGTTTTCCTCACAGGGCATTGCCGACTTAGAGGACACCTGGTAAAGCTGGGTTTGGAAAGTGTTAGCTCATGCAGATTCTGTGGGGAGCTGGAGGAAACTCCATTACATTTTTCCTAACAGACTGCGAGGCTGCCACTCAGAGAAGATTCAAGAACCTGGGTAGCGGAGGAGGGGGATATACCCTCTCTAGAGCCTGTCAGGATACTGGGATTCCTTAGGGATCTCCGACTGATGGAGGTTTTGTAGAATGGATGTTCAGCTGGGACATCTGTTCGAGTGCTGTGGGCAAGCCTGCGGCACTCAGGGGGCATAGCACAATAGACCGGAAAGTTCGCAGCGCATTGGCCCTCCCGCTTCGAAAAAAAAAAACACTCACGCATGACTTTCTCATACTGCAGTTCCACAGAATTATTATTTCGGTAAAAAATTGTCTTCAAACTTATAATCTTTATTAAATGTTTCTTTGTCTTCAATTTGTCTATCAGTGGGAGAGAATCTAATGTCAATAAGATGATGTGTTTGAAGAAAACATAATAACTTCCCCCTCTCTTCCTAAACTTCTTTAAATGATCTTTCTAGGAAAAAAAGTTCAAACAAAACTTATTGGTCCCCCCTCCATATTCATGATTAGTATATCAAACTTAAAGAAATCGGTCGGTGTTTTTATGCAGAAAATTTCAGAACTGAAAAAAATCTGTTTAGTAAAAACCCACTTCAACCAGTTTTCTTCAACCTCGGAATTCCAGGAACATATTTTTATTTCTAATTAATATTATTTAGTTGATAGAATTATATAATAAACGGAAATGGCACTTTATAAGTAAACATGTCTCCCTCAAACCTCCTTTCCCTCCAAAGGCGCCTTAAATGAATTTTCCCCCAAAAAAATGTTTCAAATAAAAATAATCTGGTGTGAAACAGACACACAACTTTCTCTTACTCCAGTTCTCAAAATTATAATTGACAAATTTTATAGCTAGTGTACCAAATTTAATGAAATTCGTTAAAACTGAAAAAATTGTACAGTAAAAACGTACTTCCGGTTTACTAATTTTTCTTGAAACACGGAATTTCGGCCATTTATTTATTTCTAATTAATTTTGTTTGGATGATAGAATTGTGTAATCAACTATGATGATAGCACTTTAGAAAAAAACATAACCTCACCCCTCCCCTAAAAGTGCCCTTAAATGAATTTTCCCCAAAGAAATGTTTTAAATAAAAGTTGTACACCTTTGTATGTGTAATTTATATGCTCAGTTTAAAGAAAATCGTCGGAACCATTTTTGACAAAATTGCGCAAAAGTGAAAATATCATTTAGTTAATTGGTAAAGTAAACGGCACTTTCGGTCATCCGATTTTTTTTCAAACTCGGAATTTCAACAACATTTTTAATTCTAATTAACATTATTTAGATGCCAGAATTGTATAATAAACTGAAATAGCACTTTACAAGAAATCGTAACTCCATCCCTCCCCCCAAAGTACTCTTTAAATTTATTTTACCGAAGAAATGTTTCAAATAAAAGTTGTAGCCCTTTGAATGTGTAGTTGATATAAAAAAGTTTCAAAAAAATCGTCGGAGCCATTTTTGAGAAAATCTCAAAATAGTAAAAAAAAAAAACTAGTAAAGTGGTACTTCCGGTTGAGGAATTTTGACAGATAACCTACTGTCAGATCCCATGGTGATATCTAAACGGAATATCAAGTTTCAACTTTCTACGGTTTTTTATTTTTGAGCGATGCTGTTCACATACATACATACGTACATACATACATACATATATATACACACACACACACACACCATTTTCTAAAAACCACTTTTTCGGACTCAGAGGACCTCAAAACGGATATTTCTGGTCAAAACTCGATATCGATAATTTGACACAATTACAATACTTCCTCTTATTAGGAGCAAGAGAAAGTAATTATAGCTCTTAGTATGTGTACATTGATATTCAAAGTTTAAAGAAAATCGTTAGATTCATTTTCGTGAAAATCGCAAAAAAGAAAGGGAAAAAAAACATTCAGTAAAGTGGTACTTTCGATTGAGGAATTTTGACCACCGATAACGTACTGTCGGATCACATTGTGATACCTAAACGGAAGATAAAGTTTGAACTATTTGCGATTTTTTTTTTTTTTGGACTCACAGAACCTCAAAATCTTTATTTCTTTAACTCAGGTGAAGACTCGAAATTGAAAATTTGACACGATTACAATACTTGATATTACTTAGGAGCAACAATGATTAAAAAGATAGGCGCAGGGAATGAATCAATTCCCCCAAGAAATTTAATCTCTGTGTCTGTGGTTTATACTGGTAATGTGGACTCTTTTCGAGTGGATGAAATAAAGGAAACAAATATGGCAATGGATGTCTATTGTTGACAGTTAGATCTACTGAATCGAGCACCGAAAATTCATTAAAATATTATCCTACAGGCTGATTAAAAAATTCGGCCTTGAACCGATTCATGCAAAAAAATTCTGAACTTGTAAAAGGTAATTTTTATGTTTCCTTTTTTTTTAAGTGAAATTTCTCTGAATTGCCGTCTCTTCAGATCACTAGAAATCATCTCAAGGGAGTGGGGGAATTGTCAAAACATTAACCTTGAAGATTGCTTCAACAGAAAACGTAAGCCATTTTTTTTGAATCCGGCTTTAACAATTTAAATAAACGTTGGACAATTTTATTGACTTCTATGTAAATAATTTTTTCATTATACTATAATTGGACATAACTTGATTACCAAGCTTCCGCCCCGCCTCCAGGAAAATTTGAATCCCTTATAATGATAATGACATTTGAAGTTAGACTTACAACAGCTAACTTTCCAAACTCCAATTGTGGATTTCACTTTTGAAATTCTAATTTTCACACAAAAAATTTCCTTAATTCCAAAAATGAATAAAATTCTACTTTTATAGTAAGTAGTTAATCTAAACCTTAAATTTGTCTACTCATTTGTGATGGACGCAAGAAATTATCTCTATTTTAATTGGAAATATCAAAATTAGGAAGAAAAATGCGAGCTTGTTGGCAAAAGGGTGCACGCAGGTAGAAGAGTACAGTTTTGGAAAATAGTTTTGTGAAAATTAGATAGTTCAAATAGTGTATTTAGTGATGGGAATAGAGCCAGGTATACTAGAAACTAGGTCAATGCAAACCATGAGACAAAGGCGCAAGAATCCGTTAAATTAATACAACGCCACTTGGCCAACTGTTTTGTAAGAGAAGGCGTTCCTTCGGACAGTCTCCATTCTGCTTTCAAAGCCAGAACATTTGCTTCAGGAATCGCTCTCTAAAAATCAGTGCCACTTTAAGTTAAAACATAAGAGCCTTGCATTTAATCTGGATAAATACCCAATTTCATAAACATATCGATTTTGTGGTAGACACCAAGGAGAACACATCAGAACTGTGCCAGTTTAAGTTATAACATAAGAGTTTATTCCAATTAATTTCAGTATAATTATAAGCATATTATTGTGATATTTTAAAGTAACCTAATTTCACTTAGAGAATATTTCTATTTTAAAAACGTGTGATCTCTTGATTATTTCTAACACTTCACTCTTAAACATATATACTAAAAAGCCCTTTTACTAAACCGCTCGTGCTACTACAAACATACAACACAACACACCAAAAACATTTCACAATCTATACGGAATTGATTCTGAGTTTTATTATGTTCTACTTGGAATCTGCATACAAAACTCATATAATAAGAAATTAAGATATATTTATATTACTTACTACCCGCGACTAATTGGGACAGGATCAAATTAGGCTCGAACTGTGAATGATGTTCGGCCAAGCATTTCCAAATATCTCGTCGCTAATTGCCCAAAACAAAGCAATAAAAAAAAAAACCATTCCATTTATTATGGTCTTATATGATCCCTGTAAAACATATTTGATTCTGTTCTCTCTGGTCATCATCCGAATTCACTAATTCATTCATCATCTCTCTTCTTTACGACAACCACCTTTAATGTGTGTCGCATTTATTTTGGTCATGCGATTTGTGACTCCATTCCGCACCTTTTTCAGTTATTTGTTTGTTGCGAGAGGTTTTTTTAGAATCTATAGTTGTAAATTGCAAAAGAAATAAAACTTTTATTATATCTATTTTTTTATTTTATTATTTAATTTAAGGCACGTCAACATCTGTGGCATTTGCGCCCGGAGCCTTCTCAGTGCACTGCCGGCCTCCGGACAGTGTTCTCCCGTTACAGACAGCACTGTCCATCACCGGACGGTGAGCTGTAGGGGCTCCTAGGAAGAGAAAATCTAAGGGTAGCACGACTGGATTCGAACCCGTGATTTCCACGTTGCTAGTCCAGCAGTGATCTAATCGAACCCGTGATCTAATCCCTTCCCTTATTATTATAAATTCAATAAATAAATACATTGGGAATACTTTAATACAAAATCATATTTTAATTCATAATTCCCTTTTTTGCAAAAATAACTATATTGAAAATGTGACTTACTGTGGTTGTGTTGTTATCATTATCATTTTGCAAGAAGTTGCGGGAATATTTTTAAACATCTATTGGCTATAATATAAAATTATCTCTGCTAGCTCAATGATTTGCGGTCATTAACTGTTACAGCCTAACTTGAAAGTTGTGTAAATTATTATTTAGCCTTGAATTCATTTTTTTAAGAGAAAGGCATCTTATTGGTTAATAATAGGTATTTTTTGTTTTTTTGTGTTTTTTAAGAAATCTGATTTTTGAAATAAGAAAAATCTACTTTAATAATAGTTTCAAGTGTTATTTCAATATAATAACTACTATTGTTCCTGTATAAGTGTTATGGTTATGTGATAGATTGTATTATTATGTTATGGTATATTGTATTGTACAAAATAATGTTTATTAGATTTGTAAATCTGTAGTAGTTAGGTGGTAACATATTGTGACTTCATATATCGTCCTTCATGCATTGATGCATTTATTGCTAGATTAGTAGCCATCTATTAACCACTTTACTATAAATATACCTATACCAATTACATACATGTAATTTTACGTAAAATTGCGAATTACTTTCTCTAAATTTTTGCAATTGAGTTTTCCCCGGAAATACCATTTTTGGGGGGGCCAATAGTTCAAAAATGTGGTTTTTAGAATGTGGTTTTTGGTGTGTGTGTGTGCGTATTTTTTGGTCAACCGGAAATATTACTTTACTGAAAGTTGTTTTCATTCAGTTTTTTTTTTTTGCTATTTTCTTTTTGAAAATGGTTCCAACGATTTTCAAAGCAAAACCTTTATCTACAACATTTATTCTAAAATTTTATTGTATATGTTAATATTATTAATTAAAATTAAATTGCTCACCAAAATTCTAAGTTTGGAAAAAAATAAGTTGAGTGAAAGTGGTGCAATTTTACTAAGGTACAGTTTTCTCAGTTTCCACTTTAAATTATGACAAGTTTTGTTGGTTTTTTTGTTAGAGGGTGCTCTGACACAAATCCACTCAGTATACAAGTATAACCGTTACTGCCTTTTCAATGGCCAGCCCAAATTTTGAATTTTAAACTTTGCAATTTTAATGAAAATTTTTAGAATTAAATTCTTTTAATTGTAGCTGGTATAGTAAGGTAAAGTCGGGTAAATGTTTTTACTCCAGTTTTACTTTCACTTAGTAAGAGGAAGTATTGTAATCGTGTCAAATTTTCGATTTCCGTTTTGAGGTCCCCTGAGTCCAAAAAAATGGTTTTTTGCAAATGGTGTGTGTGTGTGTGTGTGTGTGTAAGTGAACAGCATAGCTCAAAAATGAAAAACCGTAGAAAGTTGAAACTTGATATTACGTTTAGGCATCATCACCATGGGATCTGACGGTGCGTTATCTGTCAAAATTCCTCAACCGGAAGTACCATTTTACTAGTTGGTATTTTTACATTTTTACGATTTTCTCAAAAATGGCTCCAACGATTTTTTTTAAACTTGGTATATCACTATACATACAAAGAGCTACAACTTTTATTTGAAACATTTCTCTGGGAAAATTCATTTAAGGGCACTTCTGGTGGGGGGTGGGGTTAGGTTTTCATCTTAACTGCTATTTCAGTTTACTAGACAATTTTGTCATCTAAATAATGTTAATTAGAATTAAATATATTGTTGAAATTCCGAGTTTGAAAAAAATCGGATAACCGGAAGTGCATTTACTTTACCACTTTTTCTAAATGATTTTTCCACTTTTTCGCGATTTTCTCAGAAATGGCTCCGACGATTTTTCTTAAAACTTCGTATATACACCAAATACAAAGATCTACAACTTTTGTTTAAAACATTTCTCTGGGAAAATTCATTTATTAAGGGCACTTTTAGGGGAGGGGTGGGGTTACAGCTTCCTGTAAAGTGGTATCATAGTTGATTATACAATTCTATCATCCAAACAAACTTAATTAGAAATAAATAGATGGTCAAAATTATGAGTTTCAAGGAAATTAGTAAACCGGAAGTGCGTTTTACTGATCAGTTTCTTCAATTTTCGACGAATTTCATTAAATTTTTAGTACACGAACTGTAAAATTTGTCAATTATAGTTTTGAGAACTGGAGTAAGAGAAAGTTGTGTGAGTGTTTCACACCAGTTTTTTTTTTTTTTTAAATTTGGTGTGAAACACTCATATAATTTTATTTTGTAATTGACGAAATTCTTACGCAGTTTTAAATGTTTAGTTCCTTTTGAATATTATTATTAGGAAACTTTCACTATAATATATGAGCACATTAGAGGAATTGTAATATCCTCCACATCTCTCTCCCTCCCTTCTCCCCAGAACTTCTCAAAAATGAAATTTCTCTAGAGAAAAAAAACTTCGTAAGCGACAAAATTCGCGGAAAAGGGAATGAAACCTTTCCCAGTAATGTTACACTTCTGATTAACCCAATTTGTTTTACGAATTCCTGAATGTTCGCTATACAATTATTAACAATATTCTTGACAATATATATTTGGTTCCTCTAAAATATAGTGAAATAGCACTTTAGAGGAAGCCTACGTCACTTTTAACGAGACCTTTTTACTAAAAATCTCTTTTTCTATCTCAGTTGACCTCAAAAAGTTATTTCCGGTGGGCACATTCAATTTCGATAATCTGACTAGTATTCATTATTTCCTCTTCCAACTGTAAGCGATAATAACGAGTAATTAATTATACTGGCTAGATTTCGCCTGATATACATAATTATCTCATGATATTATGCCCACAGTGTTTCCTACTCATTGCTTTGTACACCCTTTTTATCTGTATATGAAAGAATGGATAAAATAAGATTACTAATTATATTTTTAAATCGTACTAATGAATAAACAGATTTTATCCCACACGTAAATAGTGAAATGTAAGCTCCCTCCATAATATTCTAATGAGTTAAAAAAACAAAAAATTATTGTTTTTATTTGTTAAATATATTTGCTCCTCAATAATTTTTTGAGGTGATGTAATTTTCCTGATAATTGATTTGTTTTGATTATGAGGGAATACAAATATTGTTATTCTCTTGAACAGGTGTTCCCACACTTTCGTGGATCGCGACTTACTTTTAAAAAATGGAAACCATTTGCGACCCACCTGATTGGTAAAGAAGTAAAAGTGAACAAATAAAAGTATTGCTTTATAATTAATATTCTACAAATTCCTTTTTTTTTTTTTATTCAATACTTTACTTAATTCATTTGAAAATTTGTCAACAAAATTATGATAATTGCGGTAATTGAACGTCGAATGAGTATGAACACTTTTTTCTGTTATCCGTTTAATTACACTATTGTGATTACAGCATGGAATTAATTGTAGATTATTAATTTATAGATAACTGGCAGGATGTAGAATGATGTTAAAGATAATATTTAAATTTTACTTACACAATAAGATGTATTTATTGATTAATTTTTTAACAAATAATAGAAGTATGAGGGGGGGTGAACAATCCTGATGTTGTTGGTGTAGAGTAAAAAACGATTTGTTAGTAATATGGCGGGATAGAGAAAGTTCGCCGACGTGTACAGTAGTACTTAGTACATAGTGAAAGTATTGCAATGTTTATTCTACTATACAAAAACACACGCACACTCACATAACACACACACACAGTGTTTATTATCTTTTTATAAATACCACATTGTCGCCGAAAGTGCCGCCGCTATATTCTTTGCCTTTGTAATATTTATTTTTATTAAATTCTAAAATATTTTTACTTCCTAGAAATAAGTTATCTTTAAAAAATTAGTTTTTTTTTTATGTCTATGTCTGGGAACGTGTTAATTTAACTTTACTTCTATATTGCGACTTAACAAATAATTTAAAGGCAAAGTTTTAAGAAAATACTACTAGCATATAAACGCTTTTCACACAGCTTTCTTGAAAACGTAATTTAAGTTGTTTATGGCCATTCCACGTGATCCAATGAAATCAAATGTCATGGGATGAATAAAAGTTTTGTCGGTGCTTGTACAGTACAATAAAATTGTATTTGAAAAATAACAACTTACAGCTCAATCCTTAAAGTATAACCCCACGTGTTGGACTGTCTTCAGCCAACTGTTGAAGACCTCGCAGTTACCAGTCTTTATCTTTTGATTCGAAGAACACGAGAACACCGTTTTTGACTTCCTCCTAATTATTGAACTGTCTCCCACGAAGAAAATGATCCATTGAGCGAAATAAGTATTAGTCAGAGGGGGCGAGGTCAGGGCTGTATGCAGGGTGTGGTAGAAGTTCTTCAATTTTATTCAGAGTTATTCTAGCGGTATGAGGACGAGCATTATCTTGTTGTGGAAGAACTAACTCTATTCCAATTGACTAGTGCAGGATATTTCTGAACCAGAACTTCATACACCCGCTCGAGTTGCTGAGAATAAAGTTCTGCATTTATAGCACGACCACCAAGGAACCAGTCAAAGTACACCACAACCTCGAAATTCCACCAAACACACAACCATAACTTTATGTGCAAAACCTATCATGTCTCAAAACCGGATTCGGTAATTGGCCTGGTTTTAACTAACACACTGCTTGTGTGTGTCAGGGTTGCGGTAAAAGATCCATTTCTCATCACAAGTGACTATTGTTTTCAAAAAACGAGTGCCTTTAGGAGCAGTTGTTGACATATGTCTACCCCCATGTTGGGCTTAGACGGCCGGTCAAATCATAGGGTACAAATCGGCAACTCCTAAAATTTCTTCCAAGGGATTTGAGATATCGGCGTATTATTTCCCAAGAAGGCCAAAGAATAGTCGACAGTTGGCGGGTACTGGTTGACGGATTTTCATTAACTGCCCTTTCTGCAGCCTCATTGTCCCACTCACATGGGGGCCCCGAAACGTGGTTCTTCTTCAAGGGTGGTGTCGCCGCTGTTGAAACACCTAAACCAACGTTGCACAGTCCTTTCATTCACAACACCCTCCCCCACCACTTTACATATTTTTCGAGCAGCAGCCGCTCCAGTAAATCTTTGTTTCTTATAATGCCGCTAAAGTCCACGAATTTCAAATTTTTCTGAATTCATATTAAAAGAGTAGCACAGGTATTGGTTTGAAAGAGGAGATACGGTAATTGAATGAACAATAAATTATTGTTGTTTGAAAGATTCTCTTTCCGATAAACATGACTAGTTAAGGATTAAAGTCTGATACAGAACAGGACAGATAAACAAACAATTCCATTCAAGAATTGGTTCATAAAAATGGCCTCTTCCTCCCTCCCCCCTCCCTCTTACTCTCTCTCACACACACACATTCCATTTTGTGTATTTGAATGTGGAATGGTACACTCAAAAATAAATATTTGCAAAAAAGTTCATTCCATTTAAGTATTACCGCCTGATTATAATTTGAAATAACACTTGTGTAGCATGTGTGTTGTTTTTCAACCATTTTTCTGTTCTACAATAAAATGTTGTTGAGGTTATTGTTGCAGACAGTAATACAATTATTTCTACTAATTGGATTATTCAATTATATATATTTATTTTCTCTTATTTCTAAGAGGAGGTTTTGTTGTGAGTTTTTAGTGGGAAAATAGCTATTCTGATGTTTCCTGTGGTCGATAAAAATGTTTTTAGCGATTGATTGTGCGTGTCTACGTTTGTGCGAGAGAACAGATGAACAGACGTAGGAGAAGCTCCAAATACTGTTTATTACCTGCACGAATGTTTCGTTCAAAATCCATTAACCAACCGGAACTGTGCCAGGTTATTGAATTTTTTTCCACCCTCAGTTTTACGCCACTTTCTTGTGTAAAACAATTTTCTTTAACCCTTCATAATATAATTATCTACATATATAAATATTTATCGCTTTTTATTTGAAATATTTCCTGAGAAAATGGATTTTTGAATGGGTTCTGGAGGAACGGTAATTTCTTAAGCTTTTTCTCTATGTATGATTGGTTCTATTTCTAGTATAATATAATGCTAAAATGAATATATATGCAGCTAGAATTCCAAATTTGAAGAAAATTGGTTATCCAGAAATGCAATGAAGTGCTACTTTTTCTGAATACGTATTTCTTTTATTTATGAAATTTTCTCTAAAACGGTGAAAATGATTTTCTTCAAACTTGGTGTGTAAACTAAATTTGCTCTGTGCAAGTCTGTGGTGTCACACCGTCTGAAAAACGCATCCTGAAGATGGGCGTACACCCGAAACCGGTCGATGACCACAAAATGAAGCAGGCTACCACGGAAAATGTCTCCGATGCTTTCCAGCTCTGCGGAACCAACCACCAAAACAAAAATAGATCAAGTTTAAAATTATATTAACAGCAATTAGTGAAAGATCTTTTAAGTGTTTTACCCATTTTTAGTTTCTCTTACTCCTAGTAAGAGGAAAGTATTGTAATCGTGTCAAATTTTCGATATCGAGTTTTCACCGGAAACATCCGTTTTGAGGTCCCCCGAGTCCAAAAAAGTGTTTTTTTTTTTTGCAAATGGTCTGTGTTTGTGTGTGTGTATGTGTATGTGTATGTGAACAGGTTAGCTCAAAAACGAAAAACCTAGAAAGTTGAAACTTGATATCCCGTTTAGGTATCTCCACGATATCTGACAGTGGGTCATCTGTCAAAATTACTCAACCGGAAGTACCACTTTACTTGTTTGTTTTTTTTACTTTTTTGCGTTTTTCTCAAAAATGGCTCCAACGATTTTCTTCAAACTTGTTACATCAAATACACATACAAAGAGCTACAACTTTTATTTGAAACATTTCTCTGGGAAAAGTTCATTTAAGGGTAGTTTTGTGGGAGGGGCTGAGGTTAGGTTTCATCTAAAGTGCTATTTCAGTTTATTAAACAATTCCATCATCTAAATTATTTTAATTAGAATTAAATATTTTGTTGAAATTCCGAATTTGAAAAAAAATCGGATGACCGGAAATGCGTTTACTTTACCACTTTACTAAATGATTTTTCCACTTTTTCGCGATTTTCTCAAAAATAGCTCTGACGATTTTCTTGAAACTTCGTTATAAACTAAACATACAAAGATCTAACTTTTATTTAAAACATTTCTCTAGGAAAATTCATTTAATGGCACTTTTAGGGGAGGGGTGGGGTTAGGTTTCCTCTAAAGTGCTATCATAGTTAATTATACAATTCTATCATCCAAACAGAATTAATTAGAAATAAATAGAGCCAAAACTTCGAGTTTAAAGGAAATTAGTTAACCGGAAGTGCACTTTTACTGAACAGTTTTTTCAGTTTTCGTCGAATTTCATTAAATTTGGTACATATACTATAAAATTTGTCAATTATAATTATGTGAACTTCCACCAGTGTTTCACATCAGATTTTTTTTTTTTTTTTTTGGTGCTTTGTAAGTACATGAAATGTTCTTCCTCTTCGTGTATTTATCGTCGCGTTGATAAATTTTTATTAAATTTGAATATTTTTGAATTTTTCAAATAATAAAAACACCCACTTTCTTCAGCATCATAAAGTGATAATGACTTTGTGCTCTTATTCACATATTCTTGAACGACGTCTTATGAGTAAAATATAGGTTGCCCGCAGTCACAACACCTATTAAGTAGTGTTTAGTTAAAAATGTTCAATTATTTATAGCCGGGAAGTCTTTATTGGAATGTGATATAAACAGTAAATAAATATATTATTTTACTTCACATAAAATAATCTCCACCACTCCACACACTCACTTGTTATTGGCGGAAACTATATTAAATTAAACAAAAATAATTTCAATTAAGATAAGATAATCGAAAACAGAAAACAAAATTTATCAAATCATAGATAAAGTTATAGATAATATTTAAGTAAAGGTCAGATTAGCAGTATATAGGGAAGGAGATATTATTGTAATAAATAGTGTTATATATGTCGGAATTATAATTTTAGTAATTAGATTTATAGTAATCTAGAGGTCACACCTATTACTTTTATCTAAATAATTGACAATACATGTGGGGCAGATTATTGTCATTATTTTATAATTACAGCTCATAAACATAATTTTAATAGATATACACATGAGAGTAAATGTAGAAAACGTGTCTTTAGATAATTGATTATATAAGTTTTTTTCATTTACATATCATATTTGAATAAATTATAATTTCTAATAGTAACAAGTCATAAACAATTATTGTTTTATTTAAAATACAGTTTGATCAGCCAACAGGAAATTGGTTAACATAAATTTATTACAACATCATAAACATTTTATTATTGATCTCTAAGGGGAAACTAGCCAATTGGAATAAATAAGCAACTCGCCACCAAATTTAATTAACTTAATAGCAAAATGATTTACTGAATATTGATTTCGTAATTTTAAATATTTATCTTATTGAAAATAAATTTATATTTTTTAAAACTTAAAATTGTAATCATATTTATAACTGAGAAGGAAATATAAACAACAGGAACATGCTTGACGCGGTTGGGGAAACAAGCGGAAGTCGCTAGTACTGATTACTATATACATACACACATACACACACACATACACATTAAACACAATAATATTTCCGGACTAAATACACACACCCATGTGCTAGATACTCTCTGTCCTCTTTCTCTAAGCACAGCCTTCCACGACTGAAAACATTAGAACATCAACAAACCAAGGTGACAGATTACAGCCATCTTTAATAATAATTCTATGACATAGTTTAACTTGGTAATTTGAAGTCAGTGTTAGCAGAGAAGAAGTATGTTTTAGGGTTTGTGCCGTTAATAATTAAATTAATTATTATTAGAGGGACACTATAAACTTAATTTTAAAAAAATATTAGGCGCTAATGATCTGCGATGTCGATCGATGCGCCAAAAAAAAAATTTTTACCGTCATAGCCGAGAAGCTTGATAAGCTTGATGGTTACATAGCTTTTTCCTATTTCATGCTTCATAGTGATGGTGGCCTGCATCCATCTGCAAGAAGCAGGCTATCTTTGGAAAGTATGTAATTATACGTTCTAATTTTAATTAAATACAGACAAAGATAATGGTCAACGCCTATTATTTTAAATAATTAATACTTTGGATGGCACGTTATCTTTTATATCTAATTTACAAATTTATGTGGTCTTCCTTACTTTTACAAGTCTTTAATGAAGGAGGTATGACAACGGAAGTATGTTGGAACCAAATAACTAGAAAAAAAGAAAAGAAGGGAAAATCGCAGAAAGCTTAAATTTGTTGACATTCTGTTACGAGATAGCAGCATCATCGCATCTTAAGGTTTCGATCAAAATCCAACAACCGGAAGTGAGATTTAACGGATTTTTTGTTTTCATTTTTTTGAAATGGAGGTAAATTAGAGATTAACGAATCATGGAAATTAAATGATGAAAATTTAGAGATGGTTAATTTTTATGAGTATTTGGGTTGTTATCTTTGCTCCCAAATTGTCTCTTACGTGGTATTTCGAGGAAAAGTCAAGCTTATAAAAATTCGCTATTATAAGCTATACTGATTTAATTAAATTAATAAATAGCCATGATCCTTTAAGTGTAAAAAATATAATATTTTTAATTCAGGAATGCGGGTTATACTTTCCTACCATACTCAGATTTGGCATTTTCTGAGGGTTCACGAAATGGAAAAATTAAATACGGTTTTCCTATAAAAATTGTGACTAACTTATACCCCCTCTACTACAACATACATTTATGTCAGCGCAGCTGAACTCTGAATAAAAACTCGCAATTTTTGTAGGAACTTTGTCAATTTTAAAATAATATTAATTAGTAATATTAATATATTAATATTATTTAATAGTGAGAGAAACTGATGAATGGTTCACACCATTTTGTTTTTTTATTTTGATCAATCTAGTTTCCCACGGTAAAAATTGAAAATATTATTATTATTATTATTATTTTATGATGTATGGTATTTTATATGCAGACTGCAATATTATGCAGTAATTTATTGAACTATTCGAACTTAAATTAATTTTTAATTTGTTTGATTTAAATAGTTATCATATCCTTTATTTAAATTCCTTAGAAATTAATTCCGAGAAAACATACAATGTTTCATATAGTAGGTATTATTATTTTCGTTTTAATTTGTAATGACGTAGGTCACAATTAATTGCTTAATTGTATTATTATATATTATTACTATTGTATTACTTTATATTACCATTTAATAGTCAGAGTTTTTATTGCAGTAATAAAATCAAATGTACATTATAAATATATAGGCGGTCCACATTAATAATCATGGTCAGTAATCTATTTTTTTTTTTTTTTTTTTAATTCTTATAAGTAATCTTATGGTAATCTTAAAGTAATCTTATTTCTAGAAGAAAAATTTTTTTTTTATATTTTAAATTGTAGCAAATATTAAATAAACTAGACTTTACTTTCTGTGAGAAAAGTCACGACTAACTGTGTAACTTGAACAGTTTAGCCAGTTATATTCACTAAAATTTGCATAACTTTAAATTTTGAATTATTGCTTTCAGGCACTTTTTTTAATACTCGTATGTATCTATAGTAACTAAATCAACATGAAACTAGTATTATCGTTTTTCTAGTATTAAAAAATGTTGCATTCGAATAAATTGTTGTAGAGCCTGTGATTTCTTCATGGGAACGTAGAACTTTATCTCATAATTCTGTTCATTGTTTCCCAGGCAAGAATAGCATCCTCATTATTATTATTATTATTACGGTTGTTAGAATAATATGAAGAAGGACTTGATGAGAAACTAGATATATTAAGTATGTATATTTCTAATGAGAGCGAGACAGAATAGCATTGCTATTAGAAGTAAATTCAATAAAATTCGTGAAAATTGAAGTCTCCGTTTTGCCTTCGTCCCCAGCAGTTGTGTAGTGACCCGGCGGGGAAATAGGGAAATGAAGAGATTCTTAAAAAAAGATTAAAAAAAAAGTACGACCATTTATCAAAAATTGGCTGTAATTTCTGGAAAATGTTATAGACTGATGTGAAGAATAATATAGTAAGGCGGAAATAGAAATATTAAGAGTGATATGAATAAGACACCAGATATCATGATCTTTAAAAGTGGAAGAGCTTTTGGGACAAACCATTCATGTGGAGTTATTAATGTATATTGAAATGCTGTTTGCTGATTTGCAGTAACTGTATTGAGCTGTAGGATACATGTCTAATGTGTAAACCAGAGATGTCACTTTTCAGTTTAAGATGGTAGTTAGAACCGCATTGTAGTAGGCGCTAAGATTCGCTCCCTCCACAAAAGAAACTAACCCACTTTAGACTAAGTGATCAGGAATATAATTTAAAAATTCCACCTTTCTAAGTGGTTTCTCGCGCTGATAAACGTATTATAGTTGAATAAACTAGTTTTTCTAGATACTCTCAGTTCTCTTTCTCTTCACACTACCTTCTACCGTTGAAAACTTTAGAATCATCAAGCCAAAGTGATAAAACTATAACAATCTTTAATAATTGTTTAACTTGATAATTTAAAGTCAATTTTAGGCGATAAGTATGCAAAAATGTTATTAAACATCCACTAAAGAGCCGTATGAACCAGTTGGTCTCCAGAATTGTTTCATTCTGGTTATGGTGATAATGATAGTTGGATTCGAAGCGCTCGTCAATGGAGATTTTTACCGACATAGCCGAGAAGCTTGAGAAGCTTGATGGTTTCATAGCATTTCTTCCTATTTCATGCTTCATAGCAATGTGGCTTGCATCATTCTACAAGAAGCAGGCTATCTATGGAAACACGTATTAATTACACATTCTAATTTGAATTAAACATTGACAAAAGATAATACTCTTGCCTATCTATTATTTTAAACAGATTAATACTCTGGATGGCACGTATCATTTATATCTGATTTACAAATTTATGTCGTCTTCCTTACTTATTCAAGTCTTATTGTTAATTTAATGAAGGAGGTACGATAACGGAGATATGTTTGAACAAAATAATTAAAAAAAAAAAAAGGGAAAATCCCAGAAGGTTCCAATTTGATATTCCTTTAGATAGCAGCATCATCGCATCTTAAGGCTTCGATCAAAATCTGTCAACCGGAAGTGAGATTTCATGGATTTTAGCGGGGGGGGGGGAAGGAATTCATTTAGGAATGGAAATAAATTAGCCACAGGAAAGAATAATGTAAATTAAATGGGTAAAATTTAGACATTGTTAATTTTTATAAATATTTGGGTATTATCGTAATACCCAAATTTTCTCTTACGCGACATTTCTACGAAAAGTTTTAAGCTTATCAAAATTTGCTATTATAATGTTAACCTATATTGATTTAATTAATAACAGTGATGTTTTTTTAAAGGCAGAATTTAATATTTTTAATTCGGTAATGCGGGCTTTATTTCCTAAAATGCTCAGTTTGGTATCTTCTTCCGATTCACGAAGTAGAAAACTTAAAAAATCTTTTTCCTGAAAAAATTGTTTAGATTGCTTAGAACTCCCCCCCCCCCCCCCGCCAAACACTGTGTTATTTATATTCTGAAACTTTCTCATGTCCATTGTATTTTTTATTTATTTTTTTAATTCATTATAAATATATACAAAAAGTGTTGTCAATTGCCTGAATACCGTATTCCAAGAATTTTCGCCAACGAAATTATTAGAAGAAAACTATTCTGGTTTAAGGGAATATTTGGATTTGTGTAATAAAATATTCCCATTTAATTATAATTGAAACTAATTATAAGGTTTTTGGCAGATAATTTACTGCGTGCCGTACGTTTAGAATGTAGACAAAGTTTAATTAATAATATTGTAAATTGGATGTTGAGGTTCGGTCATACAAAAGAACTTTTTTTAAATTTCTACTGATTTTCGGCAAATTTATTGTCCTCTTCAGGGTCTGTACTGAAAAATATTGGAAATGATTGATTCATATTAAAGAAGATAAAATATCTGTCAATTTAGAACAGACACCAAAAACCTATCCCTTAGTTATAACAATCTCCTGGAATTTCCAAAACAACATATAGACTAAAACACGGTTTTCTCATCCGCTCTCCTAGCTCTTTATAAACCTTGACGCATCCAATGTCCGTAACACATGGTGATGGTATGTCATAGGTTAAACTAGAGTTTGTAATTAATTTTAACTGAAAATTTTTGTAAGTACCTTTCCTAAGTTATTTCCATACTTTACGCTTATATGCCTCATATAGTCAAAGTTTCAATACTTGTGATTTAGTTTAATATTGATCTGTTCTACAACAATAGTTTAAAATAAATTTAAATGTGCTATATATATCATACTTTTTATTTAGTTTATTTTAAAAAAATATTTATTTTAAGTTCATATTTTATGTTGTTTCTATTTTTTCTGATTTGTATTAAAACCTTTGTACAGACCTGAAGAGAAGGCAATAAATTTGCCGTAACGTTGGTAGAAATTTAAAAAGAGTTCTTTTGTATGACCGAACCTCCTCAACATCCAATTTACAACATTGAATACAGCGGTCGTAACGAATACCAAAATATTAATAAATAATATGGCATAATTCTGGATTTCATAAAGTTGAACAAAAAACTAAATTTAGATCTGTCATCATGCTATTATATCAGTGATAATAATACTATGCGTCTGGATTAGTGCAATTAAGAAATTGAGAGTCCAGTTATTTAAGCTGAATTATCATGTAACTAGGGAGGGATGAAAGTCAACATAATGTGTTCTTTATGGTGATATAGAATATTATGTAGTGCATTTTGTCGGTGTTTGCCGTATATTGCGGCAGGTAGAGAAGTGACTACATTGTGGCCCACAAGAGCGCAGTAATAACATTGAACCAACCCAAATAAAATTTGAACAATTCCACAAAATTATCTAAAATATTTATAAAAAAAAGAAGACATGTTTCAAATAAAAGTGACAGGTTTATATCTGGGCAATTAGAATTCCAAGTTTAAAAGAAATCATTATAGAGGTTTTAGAGATAATTCCATAAATTTACAAAATCTATTATTTAAAATCGTCCTTTCGGTTAACCGAGTTTCTTCAATTTAGAAATTCCAGCAATGCTTCTCAAGTGCATTAATATTGTATAAGGTAGCAGAACCATACATTGCCCATTAAATTGTACTTCAGAGGAAAGCTTAACACTTACATTTCCCCCAGAACTCGGTCATAAAAATAAATTTTCAAGGTAAAATGTTCAAATAAAAATTAAACAACACATGTAATAAGTAGCTCTTGACAGAGCAGATAATCTAAGACTCGCGTGAGTTTTATGTGTGAGGGATGGTTTTCACTGCGGGGTTATCCCATGCAAAATTTTTATGGATAGCACCAGCTGTGGATGCCGGTTATGTCTTCTATGAAAGTCTACCATGGTAATTCAACACGCCTTTGGGTTCTGCTGGTCCTACCAGCGTCCGAGAAGGCTGAACCATTTGGAGGATAAATTCTTTTTTTCTTAAATATAGATGATTATAGAACCACCATAAGCCAGCAGATGGATCTATTCCAACCGCTGTAGAATACTTATAAATTTATTTTTACTAAGTATTGTAATCGTGTCAAATTTTCAATATCAAGTTTTCACCGGAAATATCTGTTTTGAGCTCCCCTGAGTCAAAAAAAGTGGTTTTTAGCAAATGTTGTATGTGTGTGTGTGTGTGTATCTGTATGTGAACAGCATAGCTCAAAAACGAAAAACCGTAGAAAGTTATAACATGATATTCCTCTTAGGTATCACCATGGGATCTGACAGTACATTATCTGTCAAAATTCCTCAACCGGAAGTACCACTTTACTAGTTGTTTTTTTTTTTTTGTTTTTTTTACTTTTTTGCGATTTTCTCAAAAATGGCCCCGACGATTTTCTTTAAACTTGCCATATATCAAGTACACATAGAAAAAGCTACAACTTTTATTTAAAACATTTCTCTGGGCAAATTCATTTAAGGGCAGTTTGTGGGAGGGGTGGGGTAAGGTTTTCATCTAAAGTGCTATTTCAGATTATTAGACAATTCTGTCATCTAAATAATTTTAATTAGAATTGAATTCGTGTTGAAATTACGAATTTGAAATAATCGTATTACCGAAAGTGCGTTTAGTTTACCACTTTATTAGATGATTTTTTTCAATATTTCGCGATTTTCTCAAAATTGGCTCCGACGATTTTCTTGAAATTTCTTATATAAACTAAACATACAAAGATCTACAATTTTTATTTAAAACATTTCTCTGGAAAAATTCAATTAAAGGCACTTTTAGGGGAGGGGTGGGGTTATGTTTTTCTCTAAAGTGCTATCATAGTTGATTATAAAATTCTATCATCCATTAAAAATAATTAGATGGCCAAAATTCCGAGTTATAAGGAAATTAGTAAACCGGAAGTGCGCTTTTAGTGAACAGTTTTTTCAGTTTTCGACGAATTTCATTAAATTTGGTACACTAACTATAAAATTTGTCAATACTAATTTTGAGATCTGGAGTAAGAGAAAGTTGTGTGAGTGTTTCACACCAGATTTTTTAATATTGTAAACCTTATAAAATAAAAAATGTTATCTAGAACCATCATACTCGACAGTGTGCATCATGAGGAGGATTTCATTAATACGAATATGTTACATGAGAATAAACCGTACAAAAAAGCTAATATAAATATGCTAGTTATAGGACCAGAAATTAAAAAATGGAATTTTATTGATCAAGATAATATCAAAAGACAATTTTGATAAGCTTTCAACACTGCCTAACTTCTGCAGTGAAAATATTGTAGTTGAACCCCATAGGGGTCTAAGGGTCTAAAAATGTATTGGGTGTGTATGTGATAATTGTGATGAACAGACCTCTCAAGGGATAATTGGATTGAACAGAGTGAAGTCAAAGAAGAATGGTTTAGAGGCACTTGATTCCAGCTGAGATCCTCACATTCGATTCTTCTGTCCCCCTTAAGAATATAATAATGTTAGGATACCTGTTGTAGGAGTGTGACCATTATATTTCCAATCCCTTACGTTATTTCAAATGTTTAAAATATGCTCATACAGCGAGTTTCCTGTTTGGTCAAATGCGACATAACAGAGAATTGTGACAGAGAATGTGTAACTGTGCCGAAAGTCACGCTGCTTGGTCCAGAGAGGGTAGAGTCTACAAAGATAAAAGAACAATAAGAGAGTTAATGATAAAAGAAAAATTGACGTATAGAAGGATTTAGCGGAAGAGCAGAGAGAAGGATTTATCTTGCTCAAATTTAACCTCTTACTACGCAGGTGTCACCAGTACAGAGATAGACGAAATAAAGCCCTAAGGAGAACTTTACTTGAAAATTTACTGATAAGAGTAGAATTGCTAACGGAAATGCCGGAAAAATTCCATAACTCTTCACAAGAGATTCCAATTTCTCTTAAAATTAGTGGCAGGACGGTTAATTTTGCCGCAATCACCGCAGATTGGCGATGAAAATAACATGAAAAATTTAATGCCAAATCAAATTATTGTAAGAAGATTGGAGATCAAATAAAATCCCTTATTCGTGAAATAAGAAAGTTGTTCTTACATGAATGAAAGATAACTTGAGAGAAGCATATCCCTTCTATTAAGAATTCCATGGATAGGGTATTCTACTAAGTATGAGCGGTATCGTATAGGTTCTAGACGTCCTCTGTCTACTTCCTCTAGTCTCAGAGCACGTCCAAGACAATAAAGATCTCTCAGAAAACCTTGTCTATAAAAAATAAATAGGTCCGTCGATAGGCAGTAAAAGATGACCGCTCAGCCCATCCTAATATAGGCAAAAGTTCTTAATTTTAAAGTAAATCTTACTGTGAAATATAAATGGACCACATAGAGAAGAATAAAAGAAGTTAATTGCTGATAAGTATCCATTACTTATTATGCTTGCAAAAGACCCACTTTAGCCAGATAAAGTAGTAACCTCATAGGAACTGTTCATGATTTTACAAGGTCACCGCGCTTGCGTTGGAGTGGCACTACTTGCCCGAGAAGATATATGTGGTGAGGTATTTATTAATTCTAATTTCCAAGGTGTGCTTACCTCTCTAAATTACAGTTTGTTGTATTTATATTCCACCTCTCCAGCGAATAAATGTCGGCTCTAGAGGAATTTAATTCATACCTAAGAGAATTTCAAGGTACTTCCTTATTTTTATGTGATTTTAATTTTTACCATGGGATTCAGAACTTATAGACAGTTGAAGAAGTGATTTTGAGTGTTTTCAAACAGGTAGACCTAATTATCTTAAATGACGGCAACAAAACGTTTATTTCTTCGTCATTTGGAACATCATCGGCAACAGATTTATGCAAATCATTCATATATCTTGCCATAGGATTGCAACGGGAGGCACCGGCAGTGGTAAATTATCGCTTGATAATTTCTTTATTTCCATCAATGTAGAAAATAGTATTCAGCCTCAAGAGGCCAAAAGATGGTGCATTAAAGCAGCAGTCTGGGCGCATCATGCAGACTTGTCCACCCTGACCGAACAAGAAGACTGAATAAATGACATCATTGGGGGATATATTGAAAACATTAAAATTTTCCTATCAGAAAAGGCGATGATTCGGAAATCGAGAATTAGCTCAAAGTGTGATAGCCTTTTCATAATCGGATACATGCCAGAAAACCTCGCAAGCCATAAGAAGATTTAGAAGGAAAAACCACACTGCAGGGAAAATTAATAAGATCCAAAACTTACAAGTTATGTAGCCCGCAAGGTTGCATGCAGTTACTTGGGGAGCAGCCACCCCTCAAGTTACCACAGCTCAATACTCCATGCACTTCGTTAGAACAGTATACAATACACTTACAACTGCATACACTCTACACTTTACAGACAAGCACAAACACAGTACACAAACTAGGGTCTCCGTCCCTAGTTAACTGGCGTAAGTCACGGGAGAAGGAAGGGATTAGCTCAGTGGAGCGCGTTGGACTAGCAACTCGGAGGTCCTGGGTTCGATCCAGCATGCTGCCCTTTGATTTTCTCTTCCTAGGAGCCTCTACAACTCACTGTCCGGTGATGAGCAGTGTTTTCTGTAGCAGAGAACCCTGCTTGGAGGCCGACAGTACACTGAGAAGGCTGCCAGGGGGCGCAATAGATCTTTCAGGTCGCAGTGCGATAATCCTTTATAACAATCTACAATCTACAAATTATATATCAACCTTAAATAGAAACATACCACAAGACGATACTTGGGGTTAAAATTAAACGTATCAGTGACCGAAGTAGAATAAGTTTAATCTCTGTTTAGAGAAAGATGGACAGAGGTTCACGCGGCCGTTTGAAATAGCCGAATGTTTAGCCGACTATACATCCGAAGAAGCCTATGAAGCGGCCTTAGCATTTAAAAATAGAAAAGAAAGAAATCAATTTACAGGCTGAAGTCAGTGAAGTATCTTTAATATTACCCATCACGGCAGCACTTTAATCTTACCCATCCCCTGATGATCGAAAATCGGGTATAGTTTTGGACAAAGTACTCAGCAAAATCGTCTTCTTAAGGAAGTATTTTAACGTGTTACTTTTTAATTGCCCTTTATAGTTTCACTCTATACGCACTCCTCCCTGCAAATTCGTTCGTTTTTGCAGACATTTTTGTATTCTGCATCACGTAAGATAATGTCTTGCAAAGACAATATACCATAGCCAATCTTAAAGAATGGTCTATACATAATGGTTTAAGATTCTCTCCAGAAAATACTAAGTGTATGGTTTTCTCAATGCGAGGACGTCAACACCCTAAATATAAGT
>JAAEAF010004777.1:0-73249 GCA_011037195.1 Triatoma infestans | reverse complement strand
ACAAACTGGCAGAGTTGGAAAATTTGTGAGAACTCTTGGCACATAGAGTCCTTAAGGTGTTTAGCTTTGGTTTGTGTCAATTGGCCACTAGAAAAATCGAATACTTCTTCGCTTAATAATTTCAAAATGACCATATTATTTTGGCATAGGCTTTCATTAGTTTTACTTGCGCCAACTATGTCTGGAATGAATGATTCCCAATTTTTGGGCCATTCTCTCTTCAATACCTGTATACATATATAAACAAAAAGAACGTAAATAAAAAAAACAAAACAAAAAAACGAAATTTAGTTAATTAGTTAATAAAAATTAATTAATGAATTGAAAAAACTGAATAAAAAAAAACAAAACTGTATTCTTACCTGAACAAGAATCATATTCAGTTTATTAAGGTACGTTTTCTCCCGCTCCATTATTCCCGGATCCGACGATGTCTTGATAATCAAACCTACTATGTATTTCTTAATCCCTAAAATGAATTGAAATAGCAATTTAAAGGAATGCTTCTCAAATAGAATTTCCCAAAACTTGCTTAAAATAAACTTTTTAGGTTTTCTTTATACTATCCGTTTATGTACAAATGGCTCTAAAATCCAAAATTTTCTACTCAGAGTGACTTAACAATTATATTAACAACCAATTTCGAAAAGATGACAAGATCCTATTACATCTCTTTATAAGAAAATATGATGGGGGAGGGGGGAGAGAATCGAATCCTACTGTACCTTTAAGCAGGGACTTGATCAAACCCCCACTCACTGGGATTGTTTAATGTGACCTCTTAATTTGTTGACTGCCTTAAATAATAATTTAAAAAAAACATGACACAAAAAGATACAATTTGTGAGATTTTTATATTACTTTTTTCTTAAGATATGATTGCGATTCACCTCCACTGTATGGTACTGCAGGATCTGATAAACTTGTTTCTAGGGATCATTAAAAGATAAAATGTTAATGTATCTCTGTGATTTTTTTCAAAATAAAATAAAGTTTATGAACTTGGAGGAAAACAAGTACTGAATTGCAAAGTGAGAACTGGTTACTAATTTAGTAAGATATACCTGCTGACAGTTACTACATTATTAGATTTATATTTTTAGTATCGTTTTCGCCTGCTTACAAATGATATGCCATATTTTACTTTGCTTACAAATGATATACCATATTTTAACTTTGCTTACAAATGAAGCTTATATCTTTCACCCAGCATTAGACAATAAATTATATATTTTAATAATGAGAACATTGAAGTTAAATAATGTCCTAATATTATGGAACTCTCACATAAGGAACAATATCATATATCTTTAAAATCACTCTGAAAATTAGTGTTTGAAGAAAGTCACATAAACTTCTTTAAAAAAATCGGTACTTTGATTCGAACATTGCAAATAGATTTCAAGACATCATTATATATATAAAGTTATTTCAATAAATATAAATGTTAATCCATTATCTGCTATGGAAGACATAGGGCATCGCGAATTTACAAATGGTTTTAGATTAAAACTAAAAGAAGAGATTTCTTTAAAGTGTCAATTTGTCATCTTTAAAGAAGAGCGTTCCCGAAAGTATATGTTGTAAAAAAGTCTCTTTTTTGGAAGTATTATACATGTGTTTCACAAATTTTTATGCGTATAATGCTTTGGAAAGTTGTAATTACAACTCTCACAAGGACATCTGCAAAAAAAAAAAAAAACAAAAAAAAAAAAAAAAAAAAAGAAGAAATCGCATCGATTCATTTGAAATCCCCCCTCCCCCCAATGATTTTGGAAGGTACAGAAGAATCTGTGAATTAGGTTAAACTTTCTCGATTTTACATATGCTAAAATTGTATGAATATTTGTAAGTATAATTTAGGATACAGAGATTGATAATTATATATATATTATCAAATAATATATTTTTTGTAAATAAAGTTTACTTTTCGTTTTTTCTTTTTTTTTTTTTTTTAATTTAAGGCAACATCTGAGTCATTAGCACCCGGAGCCTTCTCAGTGCACTGCCGGCCTCCGGACTGTGTTCTCTCGTTACAGGCAACACTGTCCATCACCGGGCCAGTGAGCTGTAGAGGCACCTAGGAAGAAAAAATCTAAGGGCACACAGCTGGACTCGAACCTGGGTCAATTTACTTAATAACTGTTAACGAATTAAATAAATTATCAGTAATATACTTTTTCGGAATTTTTTTTTTTTTTTTTAATTATATTTTAATCTATTTTTCGTTTTCATAGTGATACATTTTACAGTGAATTTTCGTACGAACATCATTGTTAAGTTTTAAAACTTTAAGCAATCACGCAGGAAACATTAATTATGATATTCTCCTTAAATATAACGAGCATTGGATAACAATCATTAAAAAAATCTGATGTGTAACACTTTACACACACAACTTTCTCTTACTCCTGTTAGAGTAACAATTATATATATAATGACCATTTTTCTTTAAACTTTGTATTTCTATTTGTAATAAAATGGTCAATATTTTGATTACTTTAATAAGATTCACAGAATCCAATCACTTGAAAAATGAGTTTATTTTGTTGTTGTTGTTGTTGTTGTTTTTTATGGATTTTCTCGAAAAAGGCTCTAACGATTTTCTTTAAAATACACACACACAGACAGATATTATAACTGAACCAAAAAATTGTTTTGTTGGGGTTCTGGCAAGGAGCAAAGTTAATTTTCCTATAAGGTTCCATTTCAGTTAAGGAGTATTATGTGACTGACTAGTAATAGAAACCAAATTCAATAAAAATCGTTTAATGTAATGCATCTTTGTCGTGTAGGCCCTGCAGGTTTTAAATGAAAATGGACGGTTGGACGGTCCCACACATATCAATTACCATATTCATGTATAATATTATTAAAAACAACTAAACTTTTAATAAAAATAAAATATTTATTTTATTTTAATTTAATTTTTAAAAAAATTCAAAGTTTAAAGAAAATATATCAATTATAATGGTAATCTGCAGTAAAAGACAGTCTGTATTTTTCACGCAACAGATTTTTTTATGGTATAAAATCCAAATAGCTATCTAATGGGATTAAGATCACTATGCTCCTGCAGTAGAATCACATAGCTTTTAGGGACTCTTACTTAGAATAACACTAATGATAAAGCAAAAAACTCCTGTCTATCAAAAACAATTTTGTTCATGATTTTGTTTGTTTTTTTAAATACTATTAGAAAATTTTGTTCATTGAAAATAGATTTACGGTTAGTATTACGGCTAGGATTTATGGGCTAGTATTAAATTACCTTCACATTGATTTCTAGGCAAAACTTTCCACCGAGTTTTTATAACCTGTTCTAAGATTTGTAATGCATAATACTTTGTCTGTTGGTTTGTTGAAAATTCTAAGATAGCATCCACACGTGTCCATGCATCTGGATGTTCTTTCAAGTTGGTCAAAACTTCCTGGGCTATCCTTTGCTACAATTATACAATTAACTGGTAAATATCAAATTTCTTCAAATAAGGCATCTAATATTAGATTGGAAATTATATATATATATATATATATATATATTACCTGTTCTCCCATTCCCGTGTACATACATCCTACTATGTTATCAAGTAAATTGATATCCAACTTCTGGTTGAAGTCCAGAAGTTTTGAAGCCTGTTCTGATAATGTAGCCATACTCTCACTCAATCACCTAAAAATAAAATGAAATTAAAATTAGTAATTCGATCGAATAAAATAAATATTGAATCTTGAGAGAGAGTGGGAATTACAATGTTTATCGATTATTCCATCAAATTATTTTTCCAGGATACAAAAACAAAAACAAAATACAAGAAAATGTAGAAAATACATTTTGACACAATAAACATAACATTATTGATTCTTGCAAACAAAAAATGAGGTTTAACTTTATTATTTTCTAGTGCACTTATATTTAATATGGACATTTAACTATATATATAGTTCAATTTTTTCAATTCTCCTTCAATCTTTCAATGAGTCCTTATGAAAAATTATATATTCTATAGTTACAATTAGAGAAAGTGACATTTGCTTATAATTTATAGAATATAAATTGTGGTATTGTAGTCCAATAGTCATGGGTTATTATAGAGCATAAATTACCATTGAGTTTTTTTTTTTTAAATTTAAAGGAGCATCAACACCTATGTTCATTAGTGTCCGTTGCCGTCTCAGCTTCTGGACAGTTTTCTCTAGTCACAGACAACAATGTCTATCACCGGACAGTGGGCTGTGCAGCCTACTAGGTAAAGAAAATCTAAACGCAGTGCTGCTAGACTCGAACCCGGTATTTCTCCGTAGCTAATCCAGCGCGCTACCACTGAGCTAATCCCATATATATATTTGAAGAAGACAATAAGTTTGTTTGAAACGTTGAATGTTATCTGAAAGTGTTATTTGTGAAAAGCAAACGGTCGAAGATCGTATTTACATTAAAACAGGGCTACATTTATTTATTTTTTAAATGGACAATATTATATTATTTCCGAATATATGAATGGATCCGCAATGCTGGATAACATCTGGTATTTATCGTCGTAGCATGTATATTTATTTTCTTCCTGACCGGTTTCGGATTTTCATCAGTCGTCACACAGTAAATTCGCCAAGTTCATGTAGAGAGCCCACCCACCCCAACGCAATGCTTCTGCCACACTTGACACTTGCTGGTTGTATATAATTATGTGGGGAGGTTATATAAAGCCATGTTACCACGTGTGTGTTCAATGTGTAATTCCAATCATGATTTATAGTGGTTCCATTTTGTCATTGAACACACACATGTGGCAACATGACCTTATAACCTCCCCACAAAATTATACACAACCAGCAAGTGTGTGTGTGTGGCAGAAGCATTGTGTTGGGATGGGCTCTCTACACGAACTTGGTGAATTTACTCTGACGATGGATGAAAATCCGAAACCGGTCAGGGAGAAAAGAAATATGTATGCTACGACGGATAATAAAATACCAGATATTATATTATCCCCCCCACACACACAAAAAAAAACTTCTCAACAAAACATTTGTTCGGAAAATCAATTAAATGAAGAGGTGTGGCTGTAAAAAAACAAATCGGAAAAATCACATGATGATTACATGACTATCTCTTATTGTAATTATTACATTCGAACTGACAAATTTTCTTTATAATTGAATTTTCACTAAACGTTTCGTAAGCATTGCAGGACTCGAGCCCGGACTGAACTCTTTTCTGAAAATTACATGCGATCGAAATATTTCCTGTTAAAGAAGAACATAAAAGGTGATACTTTACGATTGGTGGAATTATAGAAAGTGGTAAATTTCGGATTGATTCTGATGATCATGACATAACTTCAGGGCTTTCCTCCAGTGAAGCGGTTGTAGAAACTGGACACTATAATTTCATTCTAAGGACAATATTATGCCTGGTTATCTGAATTACATTGTGGACCAACAAGCAGCGCTTCTTTCAAGCCTTAACAAAACTGAAAGGGCAATTTTGAAGCAGCAAGCATAATATTTTCGAATATTCCCCGAGATATCCTAAAATCAATATTTTTTGGAAAAATATTTTAATTAAAAGGAAACAGATTTATATTTATGGACATAGAATTTGAAGCTGAAAATCTATCGAGCCGTTTTCGAGAAATCTCTGGGCAATTATTGCGCAAATCATCCAGTAAAGTCACACTGTTTTCCAATTAACCTTTAAAAATCTAAATTTCAACCAATCATATCTTCTTTTTTCATAATTTCTCAACCTCCACAAGTACCGCTAAACGTGGAGGAGGAACAGCTTCTGACTAGCTCTCCATGGTCCCTGTCTAGTGTTTCTTTTTCCTTTATTGATCTTGACTTTCCTCTTTTCGCTTACCCTCCAGTCTTGCTTGTAAAACTGTTTTTGGCTTTTCACCGTATCTCCTTCTGCAGTGACCAAACATTTCAACTATCGTTACTCGTTTATTAAAAAAAAAAAAAGGCGAAAATTGGTGGATTAGTTCTGTCATTTATTATATAGCCCAGGAGCATCTTAAAGTATTTGATTTCGACTATAGCCAAATTTGTTTTTCCAGCTAGTCCAGCTCTCAACTCGTTATAGGAAGGCAAGAAGGAACACGGTTTTATTTAGACTGTTTTCGAGCAAATCTCAACAAACTGAGAAAACTATTCAGTAAAGTCACACTAAGGTTTCCTTTCAAATGCGCAATTTAGGCAATGCATTTTTAAGGACCTCAATATAACGGATTTTAGCCGAACTCTTCGAGTTAGATCCCCCAGTCTAACGCAGTCGGAATATCAAGTTTATTTCCTGTGTTTTTTGTTTGGATTATTTTAATTCTTACACACCACACACACACACATATATATTATTCTATATTATATAGATATATAATAAAAAAACTATGTGACAACCCAGAAAGAATCAAAAGTAAACAAATGTGTGTGTTTTAAACTGAAATTACCAACAAATAAACTGCTTAAATTAGCTTTATTTTTAAACATGTTCTCGAGGTATCTAATAATGTAGTTTAAAGAAGTTAAACACGAGGGCTGACTGGTGTTTCACCATTTTCCTTCTGGCCAGGATTCACTGAGCCAACCGCTCACCATATTGTTCAATAATCTCAGACTTAGGATATTTCCATCTATTTTGCCCGCACAGGATATCTGTTGCATGCAATTACTTGGAAAGAAGCGACCCCACGGGTTACCACAGCTCAGCACTCCATGCACTTCGTCAGAACATCCTTTTCTGACAAGGATATATACAGTACACAAACTAGGGTCTCAGTCCCTAGTTAATTGGCGTAAGCCAAGGGAGAAGGAATGCATTATTAGCTCAGTGGTAGCGCGCTGGACTAGCAACGTGGAGGTCTTGGGTACGAATTAGCATACATTTTCTTTTCCTATGAGCCTCTGCAGTTCACTGTCCGGTGATGGGTAGTGTTGCTGTAACTAGAGAACAGTGCTCGGAGGCCGGCTGTGCACTGAGAACACACCAGGACACAATAGATCTTTCAGTAATAATCCCATATAATAATCTAATCCATCTACTTGGAAATTCGCCCATATTATGCCAATTCCCAAAAGAAGTGATTTTGTTCGTATTAAAACACGATCATCGTTTCATCACTAGATAATATTCACTCAGCAAATTTTTAGAAAAGCTTTTATTGCAGAATTTCCTCCCACCGAATAGATCATTTACTCATAGGCGGCATTCGTTTCCTTCTAAAAAGAACCTTGGCGACAAACTTTGTTTCATTATTAAATCTACACATCTGGTGGTACATGTAGAAATAAATAAATAAAATAAAAGAAAGCTTCATTATTGAAATTTTTGAAGAGAGTGTAAGGTAGCCATTAAATATAGATTTCAAGAAAGCATTTGAATCAGGATCTGCCTTAAAAAGCTGACCAATTTTGAACGTGAACATTTTAAGAGCAATGGCAGATTTAAAAAAAAAAATTAGATTTGTGCTTTTAAGAATCTGAAGTTGGTCCTGGTCTTTTTTGTCTATATATGAATGATCTGGATTTCGTCTGTATGAGAATGTTATTGATTAGTAGATCATTATTCAAATGCGAACGTTTTTATTTTACAGCAAATTTAGATCCTCTGAAAACTACTACGTTTAAAGTGCATATCAATGATTGGTGCAGCTGAAAAAATAAAGAAATTACGTCGCCAAATCACTCATAATCAATGAAAAAGAATCCCATTAAAGTCTCATAATATCGTGCACGTAAGATGAGAATGATGATGATGAGGATTCTGGCTTAATTTTTGTATTGTAATCTGCACGATTTGTAAGTGTAAGTGAATGTGAGCTATGATAATGACTGTGATAAGTATAAGTGAGCTAAAGTTTGCTTGAGAGGCCCTAAACCCAAATGGTTGCACTCATCAGCAGACGTAAATTGGTTACCACAGCAAGTCCTAAGTGTATTAGAGTGTTTGGAGTTTCACTGTTGTTCAGTGATTAGGCTGGTATTTAGGCGCGAACAAATTTTTTAAAAGTGATGTCAATAATTAAAGAACTTTTTCGATGGAAGTAGCCCGCTTTATTTTGTGGACTGGATGATTCAGATGTGCACCCAAAACACTCATGAGTTAATAATGTATTTATTATCAGTTTTCATAGTTGAACCTGTCCTGAAATATAGTCACGATATCAATGGCATCCTTAGGATAGTAAACCCCCGAATCCATGATACCAAATGGAGCACAATATCATGGAAACATTCTCTGATATGATCTGGAAATAGTAATGACCATTGCTTGATGCTTCAAATAAAATAGAATGCTAGATGCTAGTTTTGTTGACCATGATTCTAATAAGGAAGTTTGGTAGCTTAATAATTGCGACAAAAGTATATGTTAGTAATCAATGTACAAATGAATAAGAATAATGAATGATATATTTTGGTGATAAATTTGAGACAAAGTTATATAAAATATAACTGTTCAAACGATTGGGAAATTATAATTAATCTAATAATAAAAAAAAAGAAGAAATATTTTAATTCTTGCAAATCTCTTCCTTAAATTGAAGATATTTCAATTACTTGGTCCTAATATACTGCCCAATAGGCTTACTTCTTTTTAGCAAGGTTTATTTCCTAGCAAATATTAATTGAAAAAATTAGATTAATTAAAATTTATTACTTGATTTTCTGTTTCTGGAAATATGTCATGAAAGTTTTATGTATTGCAAATAAATAAAGTTGTGCTTGCTTGAATTTACTGAAATAATTATTCGATCTTTCATTTTCTGAATTGTCTTTTTTCGGACTTAAGGAGAATGATATTGCTTCGTCCAGATAATCATCAATCTATTTATTTTGGATAACAAAAGCGTGACATTTATATTAGGGATCTCATGTAAAAGTTAATAATTCTAGTTTTCTAGATAATCTGGATGCTGGAAAAACATAAAAATTTCAAAATTAGAGCAATCCTTTAAAACTTATGTGACTAACTGGTACCACGAAAACAGCGCGTAAATGTGTGTAATATATTAGGAAAACGTTTTGAAGGGTTCTGTTCCACATTATTAAAAAACATTTTACTTGGATAGCTGATCCAAGTTACTCCGTTTTCGAATGTTCGACAATATACAGATACATTAAGTAAACTTTTATTAGTGTCACATCTTTACGAATGCTCAATATTGAGCAAATAAAAAAAACAGATAAGACGGCCAGATTTTTGGTTCAGCGCTGCAGGCCCAACCATCATAACCCAACATATTCGTTTTTTTGTTTTTTTTGGAGAGGGAGGAATATCACCAAAGTGATATCCAAATGAAGGGATTACTGCCCTTTTACTCATCAGATTTAAAATATTTATTTAAGACGGCTTTTCTATTGTTTTATACTTTAATGAAATTAGTTGAAGGTGAGCATTATAAAATTGAAATATCAGAAAAAATTATTATATAATAATGATTTTATAAGAAATTCTGAAACGCCAGAAGTTAATTTTTTTTAGCCTGTAATATATATGAAAAAATACTATCACACATGATAAAAATTCTTTTGACCGCAACTCGCCCGATACAGCAATAAGTAAAATCAGAACTTAGCTTAAATAAATTCGTTCAGAACATTGGTCCAGTAATATATCTGAAGAATTTCACCATATAAATTTAAATGAAAATACTAATTCACTAAACTATGAAATATTGCTACTTTAATTTAAAAATAATCAGAAAATTAAGCTGCTTCAACAATTAACTAACTAAATCAGTAGACATACATCTAAGATAAATATAGATAAAAATAATAGTAATTACAAGTAATATCTTTTTAACTTACTCTTACAATCACGCAGCACTCATAAAACAGCTTAGGGTGCGAAGGATGTTTTCATACCTCACATTCACACTCAGACTAGAAGACGCCACAAGCGTCACCTACAAAAATATAATTTTAATTTCAAAACACAATATGCGAATTTCAACAGTTAACATGAAATAATAAAACCGTGTATTAGTTTTGCTGATTGTCTGTAAATGCAAGAAAGGGGAAAATAAAAACTCAAATTACATTAGATGTGCCTACGTTCTCATTAAACATACAGTTGAAGATGAACACAGTTGACTTATTATTAAAAACTAAGATATTGCTAATAATACCCATTTAACATATGATTATGTTAAGTAGATTCGAAATGTATGAATAATGCATATAAAACAAAAACACTAATCAGATCTGAAACTAGGGTATTTCAGTGTCACCAATTGTTATAAAAAAAAATAGAATTTATTTTTTCCCACAGTAAACATGAGAAAATGTAGAGAATAGAGGATATAATAGACTTTTAGGAATTAGTTTCGAGAAATAGTCTTGGTGGAATTTGTTTTCTTAAATAAAATATAGCTCAAACTTATTATAAGAATAATATGACAAAAAAACTAATCAATTCAATAACCAATTTAAATAAAATCGTATAATAAATAACTAATAATCCCATACAAATCGCAAATGGCTAGAACAGGTTACAGTTTAAAAGAAAACATTACGATGACCCTAAGGTTATAGACATTTTTACTAGATCATCTTTATAAAGAATATATTTCAAGATAATACAATTGTCATCATAAATTTTTGAATTAAATATTAAAAATCTGTATCAAAAGGAAACTACGCAGTACCAATGCAAAGATCCCACGAAATTAGTACTTCCCGCGCGGTTTACCTCATTCTCAACACTTTAGATCAACACGAGGTATTCTAATGTTATATACCGTCAAAGAAGAAAATTAAAACGTTTTATTATACTCAAAATACATTAAATAAATTCGAAATACGCTCAATACTTACATTAAATCAGTCACACACTCTACCACTCTAACCAAAAATACAGAAAAACGTACAAAACCACCTCAATCTAATGTTTTTGAACACAATAACAAGATGGCTGCAGAAGTAGCACCTTCACTCGTAAACAGCGGCGCTATTGGACCAAATGATCATTATTTGGTCCAATCATAGATACTGTATCTTATACGTCTGTTACGTAAGCATGATGTCAATGTATATTTTTCGGCGCCTATTTTTGTATTAACTTCAAAAAGGAAAATGAGAATGTTGATGAAAACAAAATTTTTGAATGCATGATTATGCCATTCGTTTGCTGCACCCATTTTTATGATAATCGATATACATTCGAATGCAAATATCATGCATTATAAAATTCAAAGTGAGTAATAATCCTAATCTTATAAAGGTTATCCACATATTTTTTTATATAGATCTTTCAATTTGTAATTTATATGAATTCTCTATAAGGATAACATAAACAAAATGTTTAACTTTTTTCTACACGACTTCCTTAAATATTAATTTGAGTTTGCCGTGCTTTTCCTTTTTAGTTATTTTGGCATATTTGGACAATTCTCTAAAAGCATTTTTTCGTACTTATGCAGTATTTCCAGTTAATTCAATTTTGCAAATTCGACGAATTACTTTACTTCCTCTATCTCAGTAAATGAAAGTACTGAAATTTAGTATTTAATATTAATTAAAGATTTTGATTAATAACAATATATTTGACGTATGATTCATTATATATCGGAGATATAAAGATTATAGAAAATTTTTGAAATTATTATTAATAATAAATCTTTAGTTGCCTTTAATTTTATATAGCCTGGAAACCATATAATGCACAAAAATGGCCGTTTAGTTGCAAGAATAAAATTGTACCTAACAAAATATTTAAAAAAAAAAATGTAACCGATTTATAAGTGAATCACATACTTCAAATAAAATCGTTAAATCTTTTATCAGATGGTCCTGGCAATATGGAAGTTTCTAATAAAAGAACCAAGCCAAAAAAAAAAGAAATTGTTATCTAGGAAACTGAAAGAACTATTAGAAAAGTTGCCTAACGGACGACGGCTTAAGCATGAGTACAATTGCCCCAATAGTTTGCCGTGCTTTTTTTTGTTTTTAGTTATTTTGGGCATATTCACATGAACCGACTTTTTCCTTAAAAACTTTTTTTTTTAACTCAATACGGTATTTCCGCTAAATTCAAATTCGAAAATTTGACAAATTCAATACTTCCTCTCAACACAGGAAATGAAAGTAACATTGATTGATAACAAGTAATTCGCAAAATTCATTATTCCAATAAATAAATGGAAAAAAAAATACAGTTAAAAAGACATTTTTCAATTTGGATTTGAAATCAATGCAAAAAAACCTGAGCTAAATTCTCAAAGATTTAAGGAAGTTTACTACAACTTGTAACTAATGTTTCTGACCACTGAGTGAACTTCATCTAAATTCGGGACTTCATGGTAAATTAAAAAATCTGATAATTGGAATTTTCAGTTAAAAACTATTAAAGGAAAATACGACTTTTCAGTTTATCGCAATTTTTCTCGAAAATTACTCCAACGATTTTTCTTTAAACATCGAATATTATTTACTCACATTTACGATTATCACTATTTGAAGCATTTTTCCAGAAAAAAATTACTTTTGGAAAATTCTAAGGTTGCAACAAAATTAAGTTTTTCTTTAAAGATATGATTGTGCCACCTATGTAATAAATATTAAGGTGCTCCAGTTTTGAAGACTATTGGTTAAACGCAAGTGCGACTTTACAACGGTTTTCTTTAAACTTTGTATGTTAACTGCACTACTGATAAACGGATCAGTTTTATATGAAAATTTTTCTAGAAAAATTGGTTTAAGGGATTTTAAAGGATATTGTGAATTAAATTGCAGAAGTCATTTTTTGTTTAGTGTTATAAATGATGTCTTCTGAACTGTTATTATTAATCACTGACTTGGTTAGTACCAGCACCGTCTCTATACATATGTAAGGACAATGGAGTAAATTTTAGATAAGAGTGAAATATGAGAGGAAGCTCAAACTTGATAATACTTTTAGAAAGCATTACCGCTTCTGACAAGAAGGTTTCGGGCAGAATCCATAAACAGGAAGTATGACTTTACTGAATTTTTTTTTTTTTTCAGTTTCGCGGGATTTTTTTCAAAAACGTTTCTAACGATTTCTTTAAACTTTGCATACTATCTTCACACATAAATACCTATCATTTTATTGAAAAATTATGTTGGGAACATTGATTTGATGGGGGCAGGACTGAGGGAATAGTAACACTTAGTTTTCCTCTAAAATACCAGCAGTACAAAAAAAATACATCTACAGTATAGTGTATAGTTCTGTCGCTATATTAATAACATACATTAGAAGCGCTGCTACAATTTCTAATTTGAAGAAAATCTGTTAACCAGAAGCGTGATTTTACAGAATTTTTCTCGAAGTCGACTATCACAATTTCCTTTAAACTTGGAATACTAATTGCATAGATATAAATCTATCATTTTTCTGAAAAAATTGTTTCTAGGTGGTCCTGAGGAACCTGGGACGTTAAAATTCAAATGTTTTTATGGTGCTCTCTAGGTTACATTTGTCCCATCCTCATCCACCTCTATTTAATTAGAAAAAAATCTGGTGTGAAACACTCACACAACTTTCTCTTACTCCAGTTCTCACAAAATTATAATTGACAAATTTTATAGTTTGTGTACCAATTTAATGAAATTTGTCGAAAACTGTTCAGTAAAAGCGCACTTCCGGTTTACTATTTTTTTTGAAACTTGGCAAATTTTGGCCATCTATTTATTTCTAATTAATTTTGTTTGGATGATAGAATTGTTTAATAAACTGGGGGGGGGGGGCAATAGCACTTTAGATGGAAAACGACAAAAAAAAAAAAAAAATCGTCGGAATCATTTTTAAGGGAACAATCGCGAAAAAAGCTGAAAAAAAAAATCATTAGAAAATGGGAATGGTAACCCACTTTCCGGTTTATCCGATTCTTTGAAACTCAGAATTTACCGATATTTCAATTCTATAATATTATTTAGATGATAGAATTGTATAATAAACAGAAATTGCACTTTACAGGAAAATCTAACCTCCCTCTAAAGTGTACTTAAATGAATTTTTCCAGAGAAATGTTTCAAATAAAAGTTGTAGCTCTTTGTATGTGCAGTTGATATACCAAGTTTGAAGAAAATCGTCCGAGCCATTTTTGAGAGAAATGCAAAAAAGTAAAAAAAAAACAACAAGTAAAGTGGTACTTCCGGTTGAGGAATTTGACAGATACCCACTGTCAGATGCCATGGTGATACCTAAACGGAATATCAAGTTTCAACTTTCTACGGTTTTTCTTTTGTGAGCTATGCTGTTCACATACATACATACACACACACACACACCATTTTCTAAAAACCACTTTTTTTGACTCAAGGACCTCAAAACCGATATTTCCGGTGAAAACTCAATATCGAAAACTTGACACGATTACAATACTTCCTCTTACTAGAAGTAAGAGAAAGTAAAAATGAGCACAATTTTAAATGTATTGCCATTTTATTATATTAAGATGAATAAGAGAAAGCCATATGCTTGCTTGACACCAGATTTTTTTTCAATACGCTAGTATCAAATTAAGTGCAATCGAGTTTATTTTTGGTATTCTTTGGACACATTTTTTTCATTTACCAATCTGTCAGTTCCACAAATATAAAAGTGGCTCTGTACTGCCGGTTCTCAAACTTTTTTTATTACAGTCATGCCAAATGTAACTAATATAAATTGGCAAAAACTTTGCATAACTTGAATTTCTGCAGTTTTTTTAAATTTATAATTCGAAAGAATAGACAACTATAAAAGTTTGGTTTACCTTAATAAATTTCATTATTCTAAAAGCTTTTGTCAGACACGACTTTTCTCCCTTTGTCATCCCAAATTTCATCAGTTCAATAAAAAAAAGACTTTCTATAATTTTCTCTAGCACTGGCTATCCTCAACTTCTCATTAATAAAACACTTAATGAAATACTGTCATTTACACTCACCAATACACGACATTAAGATAACAACTTAACTCATTCTCCTCATATTTCTGTTGACCAACCTCCTAAATACATTTCATTTACATGCATTATTAACAAACTGTCAGAGAAAATCTCTAATATTTTCAGATGCTCCAATATCATTTTAGCCCACAAATGCACTAACACTATTAACAAGTTATACAGCAAACTTAAAGACCCTACTCCCAACAATTTGCAATCAGACCTCATTTACCAGATATGCTGTATACAATGTCCAGCTGTTTATGTTGGTCAAACTACACAATACTTAAAAAACAGAATGTACCAACATGAATATGACTGCAGAAATAATAATAACAAAGACAACATTACTGGGCTGACGAAACATTTTAGTGAAAAAAAATCATAAATTTGATTTTTCTAATAACAAAAATACTAGCAAAAGAAACTAACAGAAAAAAAAAGAAATATATTAGAAATTATAAAGATCAAAAGAAATAATTTTTCTGTTAATTTTCTTAAGGATACGATGAATTTATCGGCGTTGTATAACGGTTTTTTCAAAATGTGACGTTCTAGAATTCCATTTCACCTACCCCACCACTAAAAATTTCCTCAAATCCCTTTCACTTACTTATTCAACCCTCTTTCATTTCTGTAGATGATTTAAGACAAGACACTAGTAAATTTTAATATTCTTTTTGTTTGTTTCTGCGATGTAACAAATGTGTATGATCTAAATTCTTTCTCCACATCTTCACGACTATCTATGTGTAAGTTTAATATTATTATTTATTTTTTGTTTTTATTATAATTCTGCATTTTACAATATTATCAATGCATAGTGGTTCCTCACTGTATTGTTTTTTTTTTTAAGATTAAAGCTTTGATAAAGACAGGAAACTCTGACGAAACGTTGGCATAATTGAATGTTTCTTTCTTGACCGATCCTCACAAAATTTCTTCATAATATTTAATTCATCAAAGGTCAACAAATACTTTTATATTATTCTAAAATGGTATTAGGAGAAAAGCGAAAGGTTGCAACTTCCAGAAACCTCCTAAAACTCAATTTCGAAATTTAATATTATGGTATATCCTTGTCTGGCGTTCATTATTCCTCGGATTTTGAAGCATGTTACAAAGTTAACTAATACTGGCAAAAGTGTATTCTAGGTATTAAAAACTTTCAAAGTATTTTATTGTGAAGTTTGAAAATAAAACATCAGCCAAATATAACTATTTATTATAACAATTGTCTTATATATCTAATAAAACTCTAATCACTAACTTAAATTATATATAATTAATTGATTAGAATCTATTAGGTGTTCACTAATTTATAAATAAAGAAAAAAAAAAATTAATTAAAAAGAATAAATGTAAAATTAAAACAGACATATTTGAAGCACTTGCACAATTCAAACAAACGAATTTGAAATAAATACAATTAGTGAAAAGTGAAAAATTATTTATTCCACTTAATAGTGGTAATTGAAGTTAGGAAGCAAAATTGAATGTAAGCAAAAAATCTAATTCGGTAAAAATTATTATTGGAATTAATACATTCGAAAACACTTGCGTGCCTCTACTAATTTTTTTTATATAAAACAATAATTATATTAAATTTTTCAATCAAGGTATCCTGAATTTCATTTATGATTAAAAATTAAACTTCTGTAATGGACCTAATATTTGTATTTCACTTCTTTTAAAAAATATAATTCTTGCACTTCATTTCCAGTTTGATTTTTGATAAGAATTCATATACATGGCAGTCAGGCAAAAAATTGTTGGATAATATTAAATATAAGCATTTGCAGCAAATCATGCCATTTAAAGCTATATCCTATTTTTAACCGTTTGAAATTGTTTGCAATTTCTTCAATCTTTCACTGAAAAATAAAAATTTGAGATACTCATCACCTTGAGAAATAACTGTTTCAGAAAGTGTACATTGTTTTTTTAGGTAACCTATATTTTCATTTGTGGTATGTGAAAATAAATGCCAATTAATTACAAAACATTCAAACAATAAGTTAAATCAATTTAATGAGATTTTGGGAGTGATACAATATCAATTTTGAGCATGAAGAAATTTATTTATATATCTATGATAATGAAAAGCCCTTTATCTAAAAGAAAATTTAACGCTCTTTCCGAATATCGCATATTACTTATCATAAGTAATTTTCATTAATTACTATGAAAAATTTAGTTCTATTAAACAAAAAAATAACCTCCAAACCAATAAAAAAAGGAAAATGGTATGTATGGCTTGTAATTGTTACAAACAGATATAATATAAACAAAATTTTTTAAACCACCATTTATCAATAATCATACCTTATTCTTATTCTTAAAAAAAAATTTTGTTCTATGAAATTCTTAGTAAATATTATCTTTTTATAATTTTCATTTTTCAAAAGAGTACGCTTTTAAAAATCAATATTTTATAAAAAGTATCCAAGAATAATCTGCTTAATCTATGCACACTTAAACATATGCTGATACAATGTAGATTCATTTTATAACCTTAAACCTGTATAACCTTAACGTTAAAAATTTTAATTGCCCAAATAAAATGGAACTCAATTTATGTAGATAAGATCCTACAAATTTACCTGAGTGTGCTAAAGTATTGTAAAACTTGTCAATTTATCTCGGTAATCAACGATGAACTTAAAAAGAGGAAACTATAAGTGTTTTAATGCTCTGAATTATTACAGTTGTTTATTACTTAATATTAAAAAAAATATATAATTTGTGTACCACATCCTTGAATAAGATTACAAAAAAAAAAAATTAGTTTTATTTTTCTCAACGCAAGAGAATAAATTAGGCAGTAAACATTATAAACTAGGAAATAATAAATACATTAACTTATTTTATTATTTTTTTTTTTTTAATTCAAATCCTACAAAAAATGCTCTGGTATAAATCTCGTAAAATAAATCCCCAGTATAAATACCGCTTTCTAACACTGCTCATCCAAAAAAAAAAAAAAAAATTGTATTTTAAAAATGTTTACAATAAAATAAAATTAAACAAACTATTGACAAATGGATATGTCGTGTGTGCATATGTAATTAATATTAGTTATAATAGCCAATTTTATTCATTGTAAAATACTTTAACTTTAGGTAGGAAGATATACTTAAGAATTTCTGAAAGTAAACTAATTCAGAATGGAAATACACAAGCTTAATGCTGAACGCTTTGTTCTCAACTATAATATAGAAAGTGAAGTTGGAAATTCTTGATTCGTCTGAGACAAGACAATTCTTCTAAAACATCAACCGTCTTTCCAAATTTTCCTTTGCCTAACTACCCCATATTAATTAAGGATCGCAATTCTTTTTGAACGTCATCCATTTTAATGTACTTTGGATGTACATGGTGTTCTATTCTTCTGGGGCTACCCGGATTGCAGATATATGTTCTCATTAGTACTACAGTATTGAATGATGAAACCAAACAGTCCATACTTTTCAAAAGATAAATAACATCGAAAAACCTGTAGTTATATAAGAAAGAATCATGCAAGCCAAAATAGACTCCAATTTGCCTTCACACTAACAATCAATATGGATTTTAAGGCTGGAAGCAGGCCGGTCGCTAGGAGGCCGAAACTAGTCCTCGAGGCGAAATTCATTCGGCACTTGTACCATTTTTTTCTGTAAAAATTTCTTAAATAAAATACAGTTTATGTTCTTCTACAACTTTTATATTTTAGTTTATATAAGTTTGAACTAGAAGGTCGATAAAATTGTGTTTTTGATTCGGTTAGATTTTTTCACGTTATCATAGCGATTTTCTTATTTTTATGAATTAGATCCCCCCCGCCCCAAACAAAGGTTGAAGGTACATGCCATAAAATGTATACATTAAAATGGATTTTAATGAGGTAAGTTATAATTAAAATACCCAATGCGCTGAAGGTTAATTATGACTAGGTACATATAAAACGCTCTACAAATAGTTTATCCAACAGTCTTTTTGATAATGTTCTAAACGCTCATTAATACGTGGAACGCACAATGAAGAAAAGATGGCTATCCAATAAATATACAAACACATAAGCACACACTTTAAAATAAACGAAACAAAAAACTTTTAATTTGTACTTAATCATAATATATTTAGAAAAAAAAACAAACAAAATAAAAAAAAAAACTTAGGAAAAGAATCTAACAATTTATTATTTAATTTGCAAAGAAAGTTTGAATGAATAAAGATCAGGTAAACTAAGGATACTGAACTCATAATATTATATATATATAAAGTATATTATTTAATGATAAGAAAACAAAAGTAATAAAATGGAAAAGGAATGAAAAGAAGAGCACTTTACATCTAATGAATCGCAATCAGACCAGACTCAATAAGTTTTTGTATTTTCGCTGCAATGTCAGGATTCTTGAGATGGCTGAAAACAAAACAAAAAAAATAAATAAATTATAAATATGCAAATCTAATGAATCTAAGAAATAAAAGAATTAAAGAAAATACAAATTATATCTATATATTCAAAGACACAATGGCTGTTAAGAACAAAAAATATATTTAAGCTCAAAAATTTGGAAGAATATCTCCATTTGATAAAAGTAATAAGAGCATATACAGTAAGCATTTCTTCACATGCTTTTATATTAAGAGGTTAAGAGGAGTAACAGAACCTCATCTTTCTTAAGAGTTTAAAAACAGGTAAATACTCATCTGAGTTGGGGGGAGCTTGGCGTAAGTTGAAGGCCCAAATAATTTAAATAAAATGAATTTTGTACTAAAGTATTCTTAAATTTTCCAAACAATTTCCAACATTTGTCTTTGTAATTTCTTTATTTAGTTTTATTTAGTCAATATTTTTTATGGAGGGAGGGGTAATAAAATGCTTAATTCAAAAATTTTCTTCTTCACACAAACTTGAGCTGCCCATTTTGAAAAGGAGTTATGTAAGTGTAAAAGGGAGTTATTATAGTTTTTAGGAAAAATTGTCGAGCCACACTGTTGACAAGTTTCTTTATTATTTCATCTTCCACAGTACCGCAGAGCTCATTTTTATAGTACCGTTTACAATAGCGAGCCAGCCAAAGCTACGTCAAAGCAGCAAGCCACAGCCACTCAAATAAGGTTAAACCAAGAAATATTGTCAAGAGATATTTTCCGTGATAGCCTGCATCTTTTTGTGGTCATCGACCGGTTTCAGGCGTTTGCCCATCTTCAGGATGTCGACCCGAAACCGGTCGATGACCCAAAAAGAAGCAGGCTATCACGGAAATATCACTGATGCTTTCCGGCTCTGCAGAACCAACCACAACCAGAAATATTGGTTTTACTACAATTTTGCTGAATGTTGATATGAATTTTAACCCCGTCACCTAACAAGGCTATACTGATATTATCTAAGACAATAAAATTACTGTCAGTAGCATAGTTAAAAATGGTAAATCCACATTTATCTTTGAAAAACTTAGGTTCTGGTAAATGATCAATACATTAACACATAAATAATTAATAACATTTTATAACAAAACCATTAATTGCGTTTAAACTTACTCCTGCAAGGCTTTTGGGTCATTCTGCATTTGTTCGAGGATAAGGCGCATTGCTGGATCGCAGAGAATGGATTGAACTTCAGGATCAGCCATTGCTCTCTTTCTTACTTCTTCAGGATTGGAGTTAACGGCAATAGAACATTGTTTGTAACCTTCTAACGCTTCCTATAACAAAAAAAAAAAAAATGAACTTTTGATAAATATTTTCAAATTATATTAATTAATTGTTATTATTAGAAATAATATTCAGAGATTAAATCAATAGTTGTAAAAGATTACTTACAGCATTTGTTGGATCTATATCCAGCGCTCTCTGATAGGCTGATATGGCTTTTCCAGATTGTTGCATACCTTGCAAAATTTTTCCTTTTCTTATCCAGCCTTTGACTGAAAAATAAAACAGGATTTTTTATTTTAAAAGTAAAAACTTCTAAAATTTACACTTCTAAAAGTGCAATTTTAGCGAGATCTGATGATGTTCATACGTTGCATCGGTTATTGTGGGAAGATGTAAATTGTTTTAACAGGATAACGGCCGTCCTTACAGTTTTATCTTAGAGAGAGAAAAGGTAAATTAAATTGCTACAACCCAGATGTAGCTCCTTCAGATTTCGAAATATTTCGTCGTGGAAAATGCTTAAGTAAAGAGCAGGTGGTTCAAAATAAAATAATCTCAAAGCTAAATAATGACACTGCCGAGGAATCACACAGCTAGTCTCTGTAGCCTCTGAAACCAAAGTTCCTAAGTACACTAATTAAAATAACCAAGCCCTTATAATTAGCATTATGATAACTCATAACCACTCTTGTTTTTTCAGTTCTATAATGCACAAAATAATAAAAAGTGATAAAAAATTAAGAAATGAGCTACCAGTAATATCTTAATAAGCAGTAACCTGACTGAATATTTGGAATAACTGGGTTAATTATTAATTAAAGTTTCTCAGGACTATTTAACTCACTATATTACAAGGTAGGGGACCTTCCTCTCGCTTGTGTGTTTAGTTAAACTTAATTTAAAAATTTGATTTATTCAAAAAGAAATTTGCAGCAAAATTACATTCAGTGAAATTTGTGTTTATGGAGCTAACGGGAACTCGAACTAATGGGAACGTCGATTGTTTCAAATGGAAGAAGTGAAACGTCTTTCCCATTCAAGTCTAGGAGAATCTATATATTGCTGGAAATATATTATGAGCAGATAGGATTAGCTGTTGAATAAATAATATTGGCGGCAGAATTAGGATCTTGAGCAGGCGACCAAGAATCCCAACGGCATGAATGCATTGCCTTGGAAGTTTTTTCCGTTATGTAAAACTAAAGATTAGTACCTTTGGGGATGGCCTTGTTAATCCATTTTAGTTTTCATTTGGTGAAGATCAATCTCCTTAGACTTCAGCCCAGACATGTGTAGAGAAGGGCTGCAAGCGGCTGATAGCCGTAGGAACGTCAATTCTTTGTGAAGAGAAAAGTGTATTTCTTATTGAAGAAACATGACGCACAAATTCTTGGCTTTTATTTTGTTAGAGATGAGATTAATTAGGATTAATTTAATTAGTGTTATATTTGGAGAGTTTGTGGAAACCAACTTTTCTTGCACATAATAAAAATAACGCAACATGCGTAATTCTTATTAAATTTCTTTAACGGAAAGGACCATACAACTTCAGCTTCTCAAACAGTCGACGTCCTTCTGAAGTTTGCACATTCCATATATAGTTTAAGTGCATTTTAAATAAATACGAATTTTTAAACAAAATAAGATTAAGCTAAATGTTTGTTTATTTTGTTTTTGCTTATTCTTACAATAGAGGATAACATTAGTTTTGTAATCATACTTACTAAATTTAGGATCCAACTGAAGGCAAGTATCACAGTCTTTCAGTCCGAGATCAAATGCAGCTAACTTCGTATAACAAGCAGCACGGTTACTGTAATATTTGGCATCATCTGGGTTTCGTTTAATTGCTTCTGTATAATATTTCACAGCTTCAGCATAGTCACCTGTAAAACCCATTTAATGTTATGTTTAATAGATTATAATATTAGATATCTTACTACTGAAAGTTTTAAACCCTAATGTAAAAATTAAGCATTTTTGAACTCTAACTCAATTTCAAATAGAAATAGAACTAAGGCTTGTTTCCCTATTTTTTACGTCGCGTAGAGTTGTATCCTTGAATAATGGGTTAGAATTGGGATGTTTTCCTAGAAACCTCATTACAAATCTACGCATGTGCACTCCGCAAGCACCGATTCGACTCATTCGAAAGGAGACTAGTGCGCCGTAAACCGTTATAGAGCACGAGAGGGCACTTTGTTCCTAATACTGCTACATTTATAAATGGCATTTACAGTTTGATTCTAGCAACAGAAGATGAACAGCTAATTGAGATAGTTGCCGGTCACCCCATTCTGTTGGATATATTGAATGCAGACTACAAAAAAAACTATTTCAACTTCATCTTGTAGATGATTCTCAACTAATATTCTGTAAACATTTGTATCTTTCTGTAAGAAAACACTGTATTAAAAAACTTCCTAAAAGTGCAACTATAGCCAAGAAGGAAATCTATTCTTTTTCAACGTCTTTCGATTCATTTTATCAATGATACAATGATCAATGGTACACAGTTTGTACAGTTTTTCAACACCCAACTTAGTGATGCTTTCTTTCACAATCGAAGGTAACTCAACTAGTCGCATTTCAGAAATTTTCTAGGAAAACACGATACACACCGCACCAGGATGTCTTTTAAGTTTGTGTTACATATGATGCAAAATGAAAACCGCTAGTTAAACACGCCTTTAGTTAAAAATTTCTATAATATGTTCACCTTACCGTTCTTAAAAAGTTCATTTCCTTTTTCTTTCGCTTCTTCAGCTTTGGCTGGATCAACATATGCTTTCTTCTCTTCATCCTTAATTTTTTTTTCAACTTCAGATAGTAGAGCTTTAACTTCAGGCGTTCTATGTTCTGACATGGACTTTTCATAGTATGTTTTTGCTTTTTTCCAATCCTACAAATGTCATAAGATTTTATTTATATTAAGCTAGTTCTTAATAAGTAAATAAAATTACCAAAATTTATGATTAGTATGATCTTTTTATCACTGGAAATTGGATTGGCGATTGTCAATAAAAAAGATATTACCTCAAAACTAACTAAACTTTCTCCCAAACATTGTTGAATCATTACAAAAATTCAATTGTTATTTTATTAGATAAAACAAGATAAGAGACATTAATGAATTATTTCACCCGCATGAGTAAATATTAAAAAAGTTTTCTCATATTATAAGATTAATTTTCTTATTTATTAATGATTCAACTTTTATTTATCTCCAGAAATTACAAAGTTTAGTAAACTATTTCTTTATTTACTAAAAGAGTAATAGTTCATGAATTCTTCATAGTTGAATTTTTGAGAAGCAAAAGAGGTCGAAGCAACTTTCTTAACCCGAAACTGAGTAATACAATTTGGAATTTCGAAAGAATTTTTGAAAATGTAATAGAAAAAAGACTGATGAATGAGAAACAAATTTTGAGAGAGAAAATCGGAGAAATTTTCTTAAGAATAAAAAAAATCACTAAGTTATAGGGCTGTAGAAATAAGTATTCTGAGGTGGTGGAATTGAGATAATGTACAATCAAGTCAATAAGTTGTTCATCATTTTCGAATTTGCTAAGACTTAGCACATGGGTTGAAAGAGCTAAACCACAAATAACTTTCTTACTTTTGAGAATCGCTATGATTTTGAAAAAAAAATATCCTAAGGAACAGACATAAACCGATATGATAGTGTCCTGGCAATGGTGAGATAGGAGAAAAAATTAAAACCTAATAAAGTAAATGTAGCAGCGCGCACTGAAGTGGAGTGACACTGGCGTGGTGATAGAGGTCGCCATTCGCTACCGACTAGTTTATTTAATGTTCGCCTCTCCAGCACCTCTCCTAGTGTCACTATTATTTAAGGAATATTTAACAGTTAATACTTGTGGTATACTAAAGGGTAGTAATATGCCTATAAACCAGGACTACTCGTAGGAGATAAGACAGATAAGGAATTCCCTACTCCCCTAATTGCATAAGGCAAGAAGTATACAGTGCAGGGCGTTCTTGAAGTACGATACATCGATAATTAATGATGCAATGTATACATTACAGCAACTGAAACAATTAGATCAAGAAGACAAGTGGTCTACGGTATCCACGGGAGCCTCCGTACCTTCAGAAGAATCTGATAAAGATCTCCAAACAAAATTCGATCAAGGAAAGACTAAGGTGTTAAGATCGCGTACTAGAGGAGATAAGAAACATATGGGGAGCGGAAGTGATCGGATGCTGAACTGGCTTCGTAAAGAGGACCAGCCTGGAGGTAGCAAGAGTTTGAAAAAGAGGAAAGAGGACAATGCGGTATCGCGAAGTTAGCAATTAAATTAAATGGTTTGAATGTAGGCAATGGGACTTCGGCACTGACAATGGCTATATTGGATTCTCCTGGGTGTACTTCATATGTTACTGCCAGCGGAAATATCGTGAATGGAAGATATCAGGATATGAGGAATGTTGAAGGGTCATTACCATCACTTGCAGTATCAGTAAAAGGTGAAAATAATAATTTCAATTTGTTGCAAATATTATCGTATTTCTGAACTTATGAATTTCTGAACTATGTAAGCTTATCTGAAATCTTTTTGCTGTTTGAAACGTTTTTGTCTGAGAATGATTTAGGCTTAATTACAAAAAGTTTTCCAGAATTTGATATTGATTTCATACCTGCTGAAAAAACAAAAAAAAAAATGGGTAGAGCGAGTGGTGGAAATGTATACGGAATTAAAAAATCTAAAATTATAACGAAGGCAGCTCAGTTTGTTATGATATCCGGTGTCCATCTAATTCGGTTAAATGTACTTAATAAAATGATACGCATTCTGCCAATATATCTTAACTGTAACAGCTGGAATCAAGATTTTGAGAAGTTGTATACATTTATTTACGATTTTCAGCACTTTTCTTTTTTATTAATAGGCGATTATAACGCAAGAATTGGGAATTCACAAAATTTATCTTCGAAAATATTTTTAGATGGAAGGGATGTTATATACACCAAAAGAGATACAAAAGATTCAGTGATAATGAAAACGGGCATAGATTGTTAGAATTATTTCACGACTTTGACTTGTTGGTGTTAAATGGTAAAACCTTAGATGAGGATCATTAAGCTAAGAGGGGATTTACTTAATTTAAATTATAAAAGATACAATAATGATTTAACCACACAGCTGTGTACTTTATGTAATATGAAAGAATTAGAAAATATAATATATTTCATTGCGCGCTGTCCGGTATACAAGGAAATTAGATTAAAATATTTCAAAAATAGTTGTATTTCAGAAGAAAATTTAATAGTATATTAAAATGGAAAATGCTGGGATGTTTTACTGAAATATTGTAAAGCAGCGTGGTAGCGCAGAAATATAAAAATTGATAATTCACAAAGTTAGATTCATTTTTATTTAACATTGTAAAGTAATAGTTGTTTATGTTATTATTTATGTTTTGCATATATTTTTATTTATTATTGAAATATGTCTTTCTTTCTTTTTAATATAAATATGTAGGTATGTATAAGGCACAACAACAAGGTCCTTGACCTTGCGCACGTCTTTTATTTGGATTTGTAATAAATTTATATAAGATGTATTTTTAGTTTCTTTTTTAAAATATTTAATTAATTTTGTATTTTATTTATTTCGAAATGTGTATTTATTTTTAAAATTTGAATAAAAGACTTTACGTACCTACCTACCTACCTACTCGTGGTATAGGCCAGCGAGCAAAGACATTATATTAGCTTTATAAAGGTTGCTTGTTTACTTAATATTCTGGCGCGCAGTTAAGTGTTTATTTCTGCTTGGTTTAATTTATTTTTATTAAAAGTCCTAAAGAAATAAATGTCTTTTGTAAACATTGCATTTTTCCTGAGTACTTTTTTCCCCAATGCCTAGCGTCTTTGGCTTTTCGCCATTAGATGTCTTGCAGCACAGTATTTTTGTCTGACTCACATATTTGGTGTCGGCGGCGCAGCCATGACTCCAAATGGAGCTAATCATTTCGTTAGAACCGCAAAGGGGAAAATGGGGATGTCGGTCATCCCAATGCTGCCTGGAAGTAATCATGCCCAGTCAAAATATTAAAACATGCAACTCCTACGCTGCGCAATGTACGGCCAGTAATTTATTCGAGGGTTGTCTACCTTTTCCAATCAGCCCATATCATGACATTTACCTCGGATACAATTTTTGAAAGTAATGTGGATGATCCTATTAGCTGAGTGGAAACAATAGTTCTTTTTCAGGCTGATTCATTTCCGAACCTCTTTGCCAGACGATCCTGCCTCCTCATTCCCTGGAATTTTGCAATGATCTGGTATCCACTGGAGCACCATTTTCACACCTCGAACTTGGATAATACTTAACAAATCCTCTCCGCAAATCGAGCGAAAACACCTCAACCAAGACCTGAGATCACGAACTTTTGTTCTGATCTTTCCAATATTTTTTGCCAGGCCCTGAGGACATGGCTTCACAATTAAAACTGGAAGCCTGTTTGCCAAATGGGGCTAACAAAGACACATCAGAGAACAAAGCTCCTGCTACAGCGTATCTGTTCCCCTTGGTTGAAAACCAAATCAGTGCAAACCTAATTCTACAAGACTTGAAGAAGCAATTATTAAGACACTGATCCTTACTAAAGGACAAAAATTTGTTTGGATGAACATGTTCGGAAGGCAAACGACATGAAAAATCTTCGAGATTATATAGGAAAGCTATTATGGAAAGATCAGCCCTAACAGAGAGGCAATGGAAAAGCCCCCTCAATTTAAAATTTGAAAATTTATTTTAAAACTGAACAGGCGAGAAGAGTAAAAGGCTGCTTGTTAGAATTTCGGATGAAAGTTCCAAACAGATTAATCCAGAGCAAATCTTCTTCCTTCCGAAGCCCAAACGGGCCACCAAATTAGCTAGGGTCCAGATGGGAGAACCAGAGCTCATCTCTTCTTGTATATATATTTTTATTTAGCATAAAAAATATTTAAATAAATACCTCTAATTTTTTATAGGCATTTCCAATTCTAGTAAAAGCTTTAGCGATTAATTTGAAATCTGCCCTATTTTCTCTGCCAATATCAATTCCTTTTTCACATTCTGCTATGCACTTTTGATATTCCTTTTGTTCAAAGTATACAGCTGAAAAAATAATAAAGTCAAATAATTTTTTTATATTAAAGCGCGAGGTTTAAAAAAAAATAAACAAAAAAAACAGATAATCATAGGCGGATTTTAAGCTTCTTTATTAATTCTAATCAGTTTCGGATTTTCCTCGATTGTAAAAACTATTGTCAAAGATGTAATTTAAAACTTAACCTAGGAAAATCTCAAATTATGGTATTTAGGAATGGGGGTAAACCTGCCAAGAATGAAGAATGGTGGTACGGGAAAGAGGAAATTCATATAGTTAATAGTTTGGGTATCTTATTAACGCTAACCTTATCTTTTAAAAAACACCTATCAGCATGACTATTTAAAGAAAAAATAGAGGGCTTAATTCGATTTTGATAAATGTAACATTGAATAGTAATTTAAATTTTTCAACAAAATAGAATTTGTTCAATTTTGTTTCAAGAGCTATTTTATACTATGGCGGAGATATGAGGGTGGAAATGCTTATCTAAAAGTAGAAAAACTGTTTAGATCTTCTATTTAAAAAATATTACAGTTACCCCAGTATACGCCGACATTTGGCCGAATTTGGCCCTTATATCTACCAATACACTTTGAAATTGTACCATGTTATTATTAAAACTTTAAATATGTCAGTAAATAGATTTCCTAAATTATTGGCACGTAAAACAATTGAGTCTAAAATATATTCGTTTAAAGATATGGCAGAAGTTTTGGTAAAATATAGCATTAATATTGTTTTGGATTTTGGTGGTATTCTTATCTTAGAATGTCAGTTTAAAAAATTGAGAGATGAAATTTCATTTCAAATAACGAGTTTATTACAGCTGCAAGAAATTCAAAAAAGTTTTTTACTGTATAAAGATTTAAGTTATGATCAAAGTTAGTTACATACATGATATGCCATTAAAAGATGCAATTTGGATCATTGATATTAGAGGAGAATTTTTAAATTTGAATGGTATATCTTTCACATATCCTCTATGTTATATACGTGAAAATGAGGATGTTTACCATTTTGTAGCTATTTTGTATGAAGTTAAGCATATTACAATTAAGTGGCATAAACTAAAGATAATGAATTCATTAATTGTGTCAATGAGATAACTGGTCGCGGCCTATAGGCTATTGTAAAGAGGAACGGTGGTATAGGGAAAGTTTGTTATGAGCATAATGCTATATTTTGTGGCATGTTACTAGTTCAAAATAGATATGGTTTATACATATATATAGAAAAAAAAAGTCGAGGGTGTTTCGTTCACATTAAAAAAGTTTGTATTATTTTAAATTATTATTTTTTTAATTAATTGTTTTGTAAATCATTCTTATAATGTAAAAAATATCTTTTATCATTTCCTCTGGTTATTCCTTTGCGGTCAATGGTTGAAAATTTTAACCCAGACGGTCTTTTGACCGGATGTAGTATTTATTGTCTTTTTTGTTGAACCAGCATTTTTATCTTATTTTGTAAATAAAGACAATTCTTATATATACAAGAATTATTTCGAAATCGTACAACAAAGCTTACCGGCAATATTATTGTAAAAGGTTATGTCTGTAGGAACAATACTGATGGCATTATTATAATGTTTCAAAGCAGTTTCAAAATCTTTTTTCTTGTATGCTTCATTACCTAAATCTTTTTCTTTCTTTGCCTGAAATACAAATAACAGTTTTCTATTAATCATAAAAACTCTGACTTAACCTTCTCTGTCATATTTAGTTTAATAAATTATTTTGTAACTGCATCAATCACAAGTGTATGAAAGAAAGCACCAGTTTCAAGCAGTTGTAATTGTATGACTACTTATAAAGGAGACTAAATAAACAATGCAACAGCAGAGATAATCCCGGAGCAGTGGGCTAGTTTCCCAAAAAGCTCGGAGTCCACTCAACTAAAGATCAAATGTGAGTAATTAAGATAATGGATATAACCATGCTTTAAATTCTTAATTCAAAAGTAGACAAAAAAAAAATCAGTGATTTAGAATAACTTACTTTTGTCTGTTCTGGTGTTAAATTTTCTTCAGGTTTTGGTGCTTTCGTTGGAGAAGGCTCTCTTTTTTTGTGTGGAGATGCTGGTGGATCTACGTCCATTTTGTCATCGTCTCCACCAACACTATCTAAATCAATTCCCAACAAGACACCCATTGTGGTTACAAGTCTTTTGTCTGACATCATAAGGCTGTAGAAATATATTTTATTCGAATATTAACTGTGTATAATTAAGAATGAAATGATTAATAAATATCCCAGAGAATAAGAATGTAACAAATAATATTATAATAATTGTGGGTTATAAATGACCATCTTTAAACGAGAAGTCCGCTTCGAAAGCATTAGCATTCAAGGAGTTAACAATTTTTCAATAATTATCCCTGATATTTGATTTAATACTAATTACTTTTACTTATTTCAGGTCGCAGAATTCTATTCCTTAAAAAATTCTAATCTAATCTACTTCCTAATCTGATTAGAAGCAAGTTTTTTTTAACCTAGGTCATTATTATCTTATTAATATAAAATAAGACAGTAATTTGTGGCAAAGATAAAGGATAGGAGCCTGATTCTTCACATTAAAAGTCGAATTTCAAGAAAAGTATCTAATTTGAAAATTGCCAAAAGCAAATAATATCAAATAATTGTATTTAAATTACTTAAGAATGTTTTCAAATGATTAATAATAATTTAGTTTCTCATAACTAGGTAACTAGAAGCAATAAGAATTTTTTTAGGTACAAAGTTTCTCGACCGATCTAATAACAACTAAATGAGATCTCGAGGAGCGGTCAATAATCAGAATATATCAGAAGTATTGCTACAATTCTAAATTTGAATAAAATCGGTTAACCTGGAAGTGTAACTTAATTGAATAGGTTTTTGAATTTTTTGGACTTTTCTCGAAAATGATTGCAATGATTTCCTTTAAAGTTGGAAAAATAAGTGCTCAGATACAAACCTATCACTTTTATTTGTAATATTTCCCTGGAAAATGTTTTTTAAGGAGATTCTGAGGTATCCTTAGACCTTCAATTTCAAATGTTTTGGGGCCTTGTCCCCTCCCCAAACACCACCTTTATATGTATGTTAGGACTAATTAATTGTAGTTTTATGTATAATTGTATTAATAGTAGCAAGGGAAACTCATATGAGGGTTTGGTGAAAACAGAATTTTGCAAACCTGTGATGATCGAATCTTCCTCTAACAGTATTAACAGAAAATAAAAACGTGACTATTTGGATACTAGAGTCTTTGCTTTTTTCTCTGGGAACAACTCTATCTAAACAGAGAGTTTACTTATTGGATAACATAAATCAAACTTTAAGGCCATTTCCGAAGGATGATACATCAATCAGAGGCACTGCGATGTATGGAACACATTCCTCACTCCCCTGAAGCAAGCATTGTTGGGACTAAAATAAAAACATCTGAGCCTAAGTGCTCACCCAGTGGTCGGGCGAGATAAGACGGAATAAGATCCCGCCTAGAGAATATCGCTCCGTTGTCTGCAACCACCTTGCAAATCTGCGAACTTTAACGATCCTAAAGACTTTGAGATCTTTCATATTTGAGCACAATGAGATGTAGGAGACTCCTGCATCATACTTCATGTATTCTATAAGATGAGATTTATTTACACACACATATATATATAGAAAACAAAATTTAATTTACCTTAAATCCTTAGGATTATTTTGTATTTGCTGCAACAACTGTAAATAAGATGGATCATTGAGATATTCTCTTGTCCTAGGATCGGCTCTAAGTTTTGTATATATATCCGGAGCACTAAATGGATTACTGAAACCACCTAAAAATACAAATAAAATTCAACTGAGTTTATTTTTACAGCTTAGCAGATTCCATTGCATCAAAAGATTCTTTTTATTTTGTTAAATCATGAAATGATTCTAATCATAATACAAATTCAATGACTTGCATATTTTAGTTTAATTTATTCCAAACATAAACAAGTATTCTACTGTGATGAACTTCCCCTAAATTGATAATATTACAAATACACAATAAGAAATTTGAGATTACCATCTTTTTTTAATTGTGATTTGACCTCCATCAATCCATCTTTTAACTGAGAATTGTTAGGATCATGCTTAAGTCCTTCTTCATATGCTTCTATTGCTTCTTTCGTTCTTCCTAAGTAAGCAAGAGCGCTTCCCTTTCTGGAATAGCCCTAATAATAAAAAACGTTAGTATAAATGCAACAATTAATTATTCCATAATAAAATATCGATGAATGCATTAATATTTATTACCTTTCCCCAATCAGGCTTTAATTTTACTGTTTCTTCCGCATCTTCAAGGGCCTTAATATATTCGTGAGCTTTTGCATAAGCAGCAGACCTATTGCTGAAGAGAACATGATTTTTGGGATCTAATTTTATGGCATTTGTATAACAATTAATTGCTTCTGTAAATTTGCCCTCCGAGAGAGCTGCATTCCCTTTTTCTTTTAATGCTGAAACCTGAAATAGAAATAACCATCTCTAAAGAAAAACAGAAATCGTGAATTTAGGTATACGATAAATCCAAGGTTACAATTAGATGCGCCATGTGATTGATTGCAATTATGGAACTTTAATTTTAAAATTGTCATGTCAATTGTTAATGTCAAAATAACATAATAATTGAAGGAATCAAAAAATAGGAAATTAAATTAAATTTATTTATCTTTATTACTTACTTGATCCATTTAGCCGGCAATATCAATCTCAAAATTCTGGAACCTTCTACTTATGGCTTGCACTTTCCATAGGGAATTCAGGCTTGTAATGAATATGGCTAACTCTGAACAGTCTAAACTGTTAACAACAAAGTTCCAGACTGTTCCAGAAATATCACGAATTTGATTTTTTTTTTAAAGACTAGGCAATCTTTCTGTGAAATTAAAAATTCAGATTTGTTTTATTTAATCATCCATTCCAAAAGAAATTCAATATTTGTTAATATTTCAATGCACCAAACCGTTGTAGATTTTTTGTAAACATTTATAAGGCACAATTTTAGCTCTATAAAAAACATTTCTCTGATAAGAAATTATCATTAAAAGTTTGTTCGTTAATTTTAAAAAAAAATCAAAATGTTTTCTTTACAAAATATATTTAGGTGGCCCCGCCCAGAAAGAAATTTATTGAAACAACTTTCCTTAACCTAACATTTATATTGGTTCAAAAATCAAAAGCTTTCATTTTAAAATATTCTACCTAATCATAGATTTGTCGTTGATGAAGTTAATAATAAGCATAAGATAATAAAGATTTTATTATATCATGTTCAAAAAAAATATAAAAGTAGATTTCTAAGTATATTAAATCATGAAAACCAGAATATAATATTTTAGCTTCTTTCACTCTATGCACTAAACTCGCCTAAAATCTCAATTCTCAGCTAGAACTACTAGTGATCCAAATTTCATCGACAATAAATGTGAGGTGAAACAGTCACGCAACTTTCTAAAACGCCTATTAGTTCAATTACATATAAAATGACACATTTTCTTTCAAATTTTATTCATTTGTCCTAACATTAACATAGAGGTGGTGCCTATCTATCAACCTTGGCAAGTAAAGAAGTGATTGTACTACATTATACTGATACATCAACTTATATTATACTTCAGAAGAGGCACTAATGACATTGACCAACTGCAGATAACATTTGAAATTTTACGGCAGGAATTCCGCACAACTGAAATAATTTTTTGAGAAAAAAATGTCCAATAAAAATGATACGTTTATATTTATGCAATTAACATAACAAGTTTAAAGGGAGGGAAGGGCTCAGTGGTAGCGGGCTGGACTAACAGCGCGGAGATAACGGGTTCTATCCAGCCGTGCTACTCTTAGATTTTCTCTTCCTAGGAGCTTCTACAGCTCACTGTACGATGATGGACAGTGTTGTCTGTAACGAGGGAACATTGTCCGCGGAGGCCGGCAGTACAACTGAGAAGTTTCCGGGCGCAAATGACCACAGATGTTGAAACACCTTAAATAAATAAATAAAAGTTTTATGGAGAACGTTATAGAGTACTCAAAAATGTACTCTATAAAGTCACATTTCCGATTGACCAATTCTCTTCAAATTTGGAATTCTACACTGCTTCTAATATGTTTTAATATTATATAAGTAGTAGAACATACATGTACTGAAGTGGTACTCTAGAGGAAAGCCTAATGTTGTTGCTCCCCTAGAAACCAACTGGGGGATAATGGGGGGATAAAACCTAGATTGGCTTAGGTCCCACGCCGATAGGCACCCAGATTTAATAATAGTAATAAAAAAACGCTTCTAAAATACATATATTAATATTATATGTGGTTGAATCATATATTATATTGAAATGGTATTTTAGAGGTAAGCGATTAATGTTACTATTCCCCCAGAAATCCCAAAAAATCAGTTTTTTCAAAGAAGAAAATATTTCAAATAAAAGTAATGTGTATGCACATTTTTTTCGTTTTGGCTGCCTGAGGGAGCAGAGTAGCCAAGGATGATGTTCTCATTTTGGTGGAAGACGATTGTTATTATCACGCAGATTTTTTACTTTCTCTAACTGCAATTAGAGCAAGTATTGCGATCATGCCATATTTTCGAAATTGAGTTTTAACCGTAAATACACGTTTTGAGGTCCCCTGATTACAAAACTGGTTTTCAGAAAGAAAATGTCTGTATGTGTGTGAAAAGAATATCTCAAAAACGAAAAGTTGTTGCAGGAAGCTCAAACTTGGTGTTCCGTTTAGGTACTTCCATCGCATCAGACATGAAGATTTCCGGCAAAATTCATCAACTCAATTTTTTCGGTTTTTTGTGATTTTCTCGAAAACGACTCCAACGATTTTGTTTTAAACAAGATACATCAACTACATATAGAAAGAGCTACAACTTTTATTTGAAACATTTATTCGGGAAAATTCATTAAAGGGCACTTTTGGGGGATGGGTGGGGTTATGGATTCCTCTAAAGTAATATTTCAGTATATTACACAATTCTATCATCCAAATAATATTAATTAAAATTAAATATGTCGAAATCCCGAGTTTGAAGAAAATCGGATGACCGGAAGTATCTTTTACTGAAAGTAGTTTTTAGTTTTCTGCTATTTTCTCTAAAACGACTTCAACGATTTTCTTTAAATTTTAAATATTAACTAACATACAAAGAACAACAACTTTTATTATTTTTTTTTTTTAAATGATGGTTGCATTATAATTGGGTTTATTTTAGAGAAAAATGTTATTTTCTATAATAAAGTTGTAAATAGCTAAATATAAATCCTCATTTGGGTTTATTAGGATAGTATGTAGGTTGGATGTAGTGTACACTTTGTTTTTATATTAGCATTCCATAATTTATCATTATCCTTCTGAGAACTAAAGAATTACAGATCTCATGGTTGTCGTCGATGATCGTTTCAAGAGGGTATGAACAGTTTGAAGTTACCGAAATACCTATCCGGGACAAATACTGAGTGGAATAGTTATGATTAAAACGTAGTGTTTGGTTGTTTACCAGCCTTAGACTATATATTATAAAATTCCTGAGGTTCGGACAGAAGTGAAAAACAAGATGAATTCCTGTCAACGTTTCGATAATTTAATTATCTTTATTGTCTTGTAACAGGACAGCTATTCACAACATTTACATTAAACCTTACGCACTTCAGAATAAATTTTCAGAATTTTTCAAATTTTCAGTCTTGAAAAAGATAATAAAATTATCGAAACGTTGACAGAAATTATCTTGTTTTTACTTCTGGCCGTCAATTAAATCAATTGCAAATCATTTACATAAAAGTGGTGACATTAATATTGTTTCGAACCTTAGGGGACTACCGTTTGAAAATACTGTAGGAAAGATGTCTGGATTGCTTCTGCGAAGATTAACGAAATAGGTTGAAGAAAAATCAGTTTAAATGCGTTTCAAGCTGGATTCCAGAGAGGTTATTCTACGATTGATAATGTTTTTACTCTCACAAGTTTAATCAGCATTAAACTTTCACAAAAAAGGAAAAAGTGCGACCTTCACCTGTTTTTGATCGAGTAGATCGTTTCTCCCTAGTTTATAAACTCTATGAGAATGGTTATGATTAAGTTAGGATTCAACAAAAATGGTTCGAATAATTGAGGACCTTTATGATAATACGGATGTAGTAGTTTGGTATAAAGATGCATACGCAAATTTTCTTACAAAAATGGGTCTTAAGCAAGGCGCTTACTTATTCCGTTACTTTTCACATTATTTTTAAATGATTTAGAAAACCATCTGATAGGAGGAATAAATGTAAACGGAGTTAAAAATAAAACTATTGGCATTCGCTGATGATTTGGTCATAATGCTTCGAATCCGTTAGAACTACAATGCAATATAATAATAATAATATTAACATTTATTGAATAATATTAATATTAATATTTTCACATAGGTTTATATGCAATAATTTAACATGATTATTGCTTTAGATACTAGCCGTCAGCAGAGTTACAAATGCGAGCTTACATTTTAAGAATCCCTTAGTAGTTTTTTCTTACATTATAATAATATATAAATATAGTAATCAAAATAATGAAAAACAACAAGAAAATTAAATTAAAGAAAAAATTCGATTTTTTAATTAATGTTAATTATAATGAAACTCTCTAACTAATATAGATCTATAATGTAATGCCTCTTTCAAAAATCTGACTAAAGCGTCCAGTTTTGGCCGTTCAGAAGATTTAGCAACTCATTTTCCGATAAAGAATATTTATTAAAATATCTATATCTGTATGGCTTCAATATAGGACAGATGGCGATCAAATGCTTTACATTTTCTATATCTCTGCAGTTACAGAGAGAACAAAGTTGATATACTTCAGGCCTAAATGGTCTATAATTTAAATCTAACAACTCATACCGAGCCTTCAGTATTAGTTTAGCCTCATTTAATGACCAAGAATCTATTTAACTAAAACTAGTATAATCTAACAGAGGTATAATCCATGCAACACACCTTGCCTTGCCTTTAACTTCGCATTAGCTCTTTCTTCTCGGATTAGGAATTAGCTCACCTATACTAGATTCCCAAACTGTCACTATAGTGTCACCATCTGCCATTGTATTAATATTATATTGATTACATAAATTTTTTGACACTAGTATAAATTTCTTTTAATTACTTCTGTTACAACAATTCGTGGCAATCTGAACGTTGGCAATTTTAAAACATCTGCTACATAATTTAAATGAAGCTTTAAAGTATACAAGTACATACTGGAAATCTTCAATTCCGAATTTAAAATGTAGTTTGGCGCATTGCTTGGAAGCGCAAATAATTTTTTAAAGAAGAACCTTTGTAACTTTTCTACTTGTTCGTACTTATTAAACCCCCAAACCTGAGCGGCATAACACATGACAGCCCTCGATACTGTATTAAATACCTTCACCTTGGAGGAAAGAGGTGCATTACATTACTGTTAAAAAATACATTCTGCCAAGTACAGTTAATCCCGAGTTTCGCAAAAGAGAGCTGTTGTTTCAGGTGATAGTTAAAGGATAAGGTAGAAGTAAGATGAACACCCAAGTACTTGTAATTATTTACAATTTCTATCTTCTTACCATCAAAGTCCCAGCTTCTCCCACACCTTCCACCTTTTTTCTTACAGATCATTATTTTCGATTTATCGAGATTAACCTCGAGCCGCCAAGTTTTGCACATGTACACAAATTGTTTTATCATGTATTGCAGTTTAACTGGCCGGTCGCTAATCAAAACTATGTCATCTTCGTACATTAGCAGATTCACTTTTATGCCGCCTATATTTATACCACCTCCTATTTCTTCCACTAAGTCATTAATATAGAAGGAAAATAATATTGGTGATAAAAGACACCCTTGCCTAAGACCAGTAGACGTATTGAAAAAATCCGACATGACATTATTATCCCAGACAGCCACTCGCGTATTTTCGTACATACCTTTTACTTTAATTACTACTAATTAATGAATTTATTAGAAATACCGCACCTAGAGAACAACAGATGTCTCGGATTAGAATCAAACGCAGCTCTGAAATCCACAAAAAACAAATATATCCGGTTCGCAGATCGTTCTTCCAGTTTTAACTTTATTAAATTGATTAAGCAAAAGATATTGTCAGTAGTGGAATACCACTTACGGAAACCTGCTTGAAATTCGGAAACCACGTACTACAATGCAATATAAGTGGCTTGAAAAATATTGTGAGAGATGGAATCTTATAATTAATCTCAAAAAATCCAAAATTGTGGTTTTCAGAAATGGAGAAAGACCTTCTGCAAAGGAAAGATGGATGTTAATTAAGCAACAAATTGAGATAGTTAATTCATACAAATATTTAGGGATTTCCTTAACTTCCCAGTAAAGCTTAAATAATCATTCAAAAGAAAAATTGCTTAAGGCAAAAACAAGCTTAAATTCCAGTGGAAATGTTTTGTAGCTACTCATAAATCCCTCTTTCTGCTAAAATGGAATTGTTTAATACGATTAGTCGCGCGATTATTGTTACTGGGCGCAAGTATGGGGTAGAACTTTCCAACACGTCAGTCGAACGCCTCTTAACTTTCTTCATAAATAACTTATTAAGACTACTATGGAATACGCCAGATTACGTTATCCGTCTAGAAAAACACAACCTTCCGCTATTTATATTTGCGCTCAAGTTACACCTCAATTTTTTTCTAAAAGCACCAAATCTAACCAATAATCCGAATCCAAATCCAAATCTTACCTCCCTTGCTAGCAGGGAAGTAAGGGTGGTGGGATTAGTTCATTGCTAGCGCACTGGATTAGTAACGCGGAGGTCCCGGGTTCAAATCCAGCAGTGCTGCCCTTAGATTTTCTCACCCTAGGAGCTTCTACAGCTCACTGTCCGGTGATAGGCAATGTTGTCTGTAGCTAGAGAACACTGCTTAGAGGCCGGCAGTGCACTGCCGAGAAGGCTTCGGGGAGCACAATAGATCTTTCAGGTCGCAGTGCAATAATTCTCTACAGCAATCTACATTTACAACTTTTAGGGCCGGCAGTCACGGAGAAGTCCAAGATATTGACGCGTCTTAAATTAAAATATTATACTGGTAATTAGAAACATATACTGGTATAAAAACTCCTTAGTTACTTAATAATAATATAATAGTTGCGTAGCTGACTTATCATCATTGGATGATCTTATTGGTTGGAAGGCTGAATTTGTAAAGTTAGAAGAAGAAATTGCGTAAAACTACTGCAAATATTTTTTCCATACTCGGGGGACTCTTCAAAACATGTATTTCGCGCTGAAATCTCAATTTCGAAAATTTGACGTTCGTTTTTGTATTTATTTAATAAATTATACCTGGACTTTTCTTTAAATTTTCTATAACTGCCACAAAACAGAAAGATCTACACTTTATGATGAGCAAGTTTAAGCTGATTAAAAATTGCTCTATGTGGAAAGTTTAAACGTAATTGCTAAATTAAATTTGGGGCGACATTTTATTTTAGGGTTTTTCTTTTATATAATCTACAGGCAAAAAAAGAAAAAGTGAAATATTAGAAAATGTTAGTAAACATTAATTACTAGATATCATTTTTCTTTAATTACTACAATATATATGTCCAATATGTTTTACGATTATCCCATAGTTTGCACATTTTCTCATAGTTTATCAAAATAACTATTTAAAAATTAAAAAACAGAGTATAATTATAAATGGTAAAAATACAGTGTTTTTATCATTTTCGAGAAAAATTTATGTATAATAAATTATGTATTTAAATAATGTTAAATAATTTATGTATTTAGACCTTCATTATTCATTTATATTTTTCTTAAGAGTTCAAAAAAGCTTTTGCATCTACCAGGCTTTTGCCATTATTTTTTGGAGAAGTACAGAGTTCATTGATATTTTTATTTGTTGATTATTTCAAAAATTTCATTAAATTTGTTAAAAAAATCGACAAAAGTTTTCATTGTTTCTCTATACTGAAATCATGTTTTACGATATATGTTTTATTCATATGAAATATTATTGAAGTGACTCTTTCATATTTTTCTGAATCATTTAAAATAACATCAAGCCATAATTAATACTATCTTTAAAGTCATAATAAATAGAAACGCTAGATAAATATATATAATAGAATTGACCTTTGGGGAAAAAAAAAAAAAAAAAAAAAAATTCATAATTCTTCTCTAAGGCAGAGGCAAATAAAGAGAAATTGTTTAAAAATAGGGCTTGGCATAAAGCCTAGGAATGTGTAGTGAAGGCATACGACTCCTCTTTTGGCAAAAGGCAAAAATAATATTCTGAATCACTACCCAGTTATTTTGTACACAAATGCATGTACTAACTTGGATATAGTTTATTTATATATTTTGTTTTTTTTTTTTTAGCACTACGAAAAAAATGTGTAAGCAAATTTGCTGTTTATTATATTCTTTCTGCGCTGTGAGTAATGTTTAGTTTTTTTTTTTATGAATAATCAATTCATAAACCTCACAATTTTTTTTTCCTTTTTTTAAATAGAGAAGTTTAGATTAGATTAATTTGAAAGTATCAATTAAATTTGCTCTATGCAAATCTATGTTATCACACTGTTTGACAAAAAGTATCCTGATAATGGGCGAACGCCCAATACCGGTCGAGGATCACATAAAGAAGCAGATAGGCTTCACGGAAAATGTCTCTGATAATTTGAAATACTTAAATTTAAATTAAATTAAAGAGGTGACAAAAAAATAAATAAAATAAATAGCATAAAAAATGCTCTTTATTATTAACATTTGTTTTCTTTTTCAATAAAAATAGAACACAACTTCAAAAATGAGTGGGTACATCATTCGCTTTGTCTTATAAATAAGGGAGAAGAAAGGACAAAACTTTCATAGGAAAAAAGTAGGTTAAATAATAATTACTATATGTACAATAGCTCATCCTAGGAGTTATATTAAATTAAAATATTAAACAACAAAAAATATTCATTCCAACCTAGACTTAAATCTTTTTTTTTTCAGATTTTATAAAAATGTTTTTTCATTATTTAAATTTTTCTTAAAACATTTGACTAGACTCTTCTAATTCCGAGCCTTTAGCATTTGTTTTTCTTTCTACTACATTCCATAAAACGCTCATTCACAATTTGTACTTTCATGTAAAAATAAATCTTGCTTTTTTACTTTTTAACAAGACAAAAGGTACCAACCTCGAAATATATAATATTTTAAATTAATAGGAATGAAAATTTTATTAACAATGATTTAAAAAAAAAAACAATCCACTCTCTCTATATATATAATTTACTTTATATATATATCTTTCATTTTAAATTTAAAATTTTTCTATAAATACATATGTCCAATTTCATTATAAATACAGACTGAATTTGGCATCACTGTTTTAAATTATCAAAGATTACTGTTCAATATATATAAATTAAATTATATATGGGAACAATAAATTAATAAAAGAGTTCAGTTAATTTTTCTAAATTGGTGTCTTTTTTAACCTTTACATTCTTAACCTCTTTTCGATAGAAGAAAAAAAAAAAAAGAACTTTTCTTGAAGTTCTAATACTTTGTCACATTATAAGAAAAAATACAAAGAGGTAAGATGTAGTTTTTTAAAAAATATGACGGCTTTGATTTTGTTATATTATTCAAGCATGGTGTGATATCAGGCCGTTGCATTGACTATGCCATTTGTATGTAAATCCCTGAAACCTTCGTGCATCTGCGAAAAAGAACAATTATTACGTCATTAAAAGAGGATATTTTTTTTTTTTGAAGGGTGAACATTTTTTCAAACACATTAAGACTACTTGAAAAATTCTAATTCCTTACCTGCACCATTAATTCTGAATCACTATCTGAATCATAATCACTATCCGAACTGAAATCTGTCTCATAGGAAGCACCGGATGACAACAGTATCATGATAAATGTACGATCATGACGTGCTAGATGGTATGGTGTTTTACCAGAATAGTCTAATACATGTGGATTGGCTCTAAATTCTCTCAATAGTAAACTACCCAATTCTGCGTCTCTATTTTCAGCAGCCATATGTAATGCAGTCCTTCCAGTTTTGCATTCCTAAATTAACAATTAAAAAAAAAAAAAAATTAATCATAATGTTAAATTATAAAAAAAGAGAAAAGCGAAAATATTCCTTGTGGAATGTAAAAAAGATTACATTAGCAAATACGTGGAATACGCATAAAACTTTCTCTTACAGTTTTTCTCAGCTTAAAAAATTTTTACTTAATTATTAAAAGAAAATTGAGTACATAACAGTAACCCAGAAACAGATTAAAGTTCACGGTAAAATGTTTCAAATTTACTGATGTTAAGAATTTAAAGTTTAAGATAATAATAACAAAAAAAAAAAACAGTTATGCAGCCTTTCTGTTTGACAAATTTAAGCGGAACTTCCCTGGAGTTTATTTACCAAAACATATATTAAATTTGACCTTTCGCGAATTTTTTTTGCTTTTGAGTTATGATCTTCAACAAGTATTATAAAAACGATTTTCTTAAAAACACTTCCTTATTTGATTGATCTCAAAAGCCTTGACTTTTTTAACGATAAAAACACAAATCTGAAAAATGCCTACAATCGCAATAATTGGTTCTTCAACAGTAAGAGAAATGAAATATGAATGATGTGAGAAGAGATTTTTAAAGTAATACAAAAGTAAATGCTTACCCTAGCATCTATATTTGCTCCGATGTTAGACAGATGCCTTAAAATTGGGATTTCCCTTCTCATTACAGATAAATGAACACATGTTAGTCCTGAAAAAACAAAAAAAAAAAAAATGAAGATATATTTAGGTTAAACTTTATTTTAGAAATAACTCAATTTTACTAAAACTTATAAGCATTAACACGTTTTTCGGACAATTATTTTTGGTGTTATAAACTATTGTTTGCTAAAGAGAAATATTTCATAGAAATAGCCACTAATGAGAAATAGTTTTGATCACAATTAAACCAATAAATTACGCAGAAGCTTTCATTAATTTTTAAAACAATATGCTAGCATTATTCATTTCTTTTTTTAAACAAAAGTAAACAACGCCTATTTATGACATTATTGTAGAATAAAAGAAATGAAGGGCGACTATTAGTCTCTCTCTCGCTTTATTCTAAGGATATAAGTCTGTCTCATCCTAATTGAAATAACATAGTACAGAAATAACCTGAGCTAAGAATACGAGGTCGGTAAAGAGTTCAAGAATAGTTTAATGTTAAAAGGCGGAAAGGGATTGGGGATTCCCCAAGTCAACAGACTTTAGTCCCAGTTTAGGCCCCTCCATGATCATTTCACAGGTCCAGTTATGAAAAATTTTTTTGTCAATAAAATGTTTTCCTTAATTATTAGAATTGGATGATTGCTTAGTTATTATTTTTAAAAATTTATATTATTTTCGCATCCTATTAAGACTGACAGATATCTTATGTATTTTGATTATGACAGTAATTATTTAACAAAATCATAAATACTAATTCAAACAATTTTAAGGCCAGCAAAATTTAAAAAATAATATGTTAATTGATGAAAAAACATTGTACAGAAATATGATGGTCATTCCCACACGGGTGGTACCGTTTTCCCCTACCATATATAACTGGACTCTCTAAATGTAAATTGTGGAAGGAAAATACAAATTTGAACATAATTTCACTATTCCACAAATATATATTAGAATTGAATTTTCTTTTAGTTATTTAATTTTCGCAATAAATATGCATCCTTCAATAAGAAATTAAAAAAAGAAATATGGGATTCCCAAGTTGAAGGGGCTAAAGTGATTCATTAGATGAGTATCCTTGATTTCATAAGCACTCTTAGCGGGTATTTTCCCCAAAACACGGACATGACATTCGCTTTAGAAAACTTTTTCAAATTAAAATTAAAAATTTCAAATCACTGAAAACTAAAGAATTTCGAGCTAGGTGTAATAAATATCTCATTATTAGGTATATCCTATGGTGGCACTGATCAGAATTAGTAATAAAATTAAAACCCTTATAGTACATATATTCGTTTTGTATTAAAACCAATAAATATATACTATATCCAATTCGAAAAATAGAATGATGCAACTTAGGAGACGAATAACTTCATAAATTGAATATAAGCATAAAAAATTTGTGAAAGAAAACATTCGAACCTATAAATTTATTAGATTAACAAAAAAAGAAAAGAGAAATAAACCTATACATTGTCCTATTGATAGGATCTCCATTAAGTTTTTTTAAATTATCTTGCTAAATTAGAACAATGTTGTACGAGAAAATATTAAATTCAAATTATTCTTTTATTTTGCTTATACATAAAATACAAATAGCTTATCAATCCATAAATTCTAAAATAGTGGGGAGAAAAATCCGATAAAAAACTGCTGTGGAAAAATACATGTATCTCTACAAAACTAATACTGCCCGTAGTAGGCAAGGATAAAGACGATAATAATTTAATGAAATTTTATAAATTCTTACCTTCATAATTGTATAAATCAAGTTCAGGTAGTTGTGTTTGCCTTGGTGTTGGACGGTACCTCAATTGTGCTGCAGCAACTTCAGATGGCGCTATTGGCTCTGTTAATGCTCTAACACAATTTACATCTCCAGCTGCTGTTGCTAAATGTAATGCAGTATTACCATTTCTGTCAACACTTTTAGTACAGGCACCAGCACAAACTAATCTTCTCAAGATACGCGGATGTGATGTCAATACTGCTAAATGTAGTGCTGTCTGTAAAGAGAAAATTAATATAGAGATAAATATACAAAACAATACAATATAAACTCCATCTTATAACACTGTACAAGTGGCATGCATATTATAGTTTTTGGATTTCATATCAATTTTTACTTGCCTGTCTCATATCGTTACGTATGTCAAGGTAGTGAGAGCTAGGTACCATCCTAATGAGGTTAAACACAACTTCAATACATCCTTGAATAATAGCAATATGTAGCTGCCTAAAAGAAATAATTTAGGTTATAATTTTTTGTGAATATTCATTATGAAGTTGGTCTAGCAATTAATTTTTACTTTAAAAAAAAAACTTACGTGTCTCCATCATCATCTTGTTGAAAATACAATTCCCATGGCACTGATTCTTCTGCAATTTTGGCCTCTTCTATTTGTCTATCCTTTTTTGGTTCTTCTCGCGGGCTCTCTTCATCGATACATAAATCACTCAACTGGTCAGATAGTCCAACATCAACACCACTATCCAATCTCACATAGCTGGTAGTTGATTCCTTATCACCCCTTTGGGGCGAAGGTACTGGAATTTCCTCGGAGACAATGTTTGCGCCAGATAGGAATCCAGAGTCTGTACGACCAGAATCATATAAGGAACAATCAGTACTTTCCTTTTTACTACTCCAACTGTCTGAACATTCTTGCACTTTATTCGTCTGACCTGAAATGTTGCTAGACTTATTACCACCTTTTTGTTGCCACATTATGAAGAAAAAATTAAGACTGTTTGAATAGGGGTAAGCATAAACTACTTTCCAAACTCCTACACTAAACTGCACTCAACAAAAATTGTTCACCAAAACTTAGAATAGTATTTGCACCAACAGCACTAAAGCATTTCACTTCATTTAAAAAAAAAACAAAAAACAATTATTATCTATGAAGTCGAATGTTGAAAACTAAATAACATTTCAAGGATTACACTTCAGTCTATACATTCACACAACAAGAAATGACAGACCTCGAGCGAGTTGCTTAGAGAGAGAAAGGCTCACGCTTGCGCAGTAAACGGGAAGGGATTCCCCAATGCATATCTCCCTACTCCTGTGGCTACACGCTGTTTAAGTACGTTTAATAGGAAGTATATACTGAATTGGAGGATTATTGGTAGTAACAGCTAATGTTAATTCATTGTTACGTATCGAGGAAGTGATAGAGCATTGCTTATTAATGAGCACGCTAAATGACAAATACTTTTCAACTTTGATCAAAAGCCATCTTCATTTGAAACGGAATTTTTAAGTATTTAAACAAAACTTACTTTTCAACCAAAAATTTGGTGAAATTTATAAACAAAATTTTTTATGATAAATAAGATTGTATTTAAATTTTTTTTACTTGTATCAGTGAAGCATTTTTCACGCTCAAAGTACTGAAAAATCATTTGATAAAATCTAGTACTGTTTAAATAAATGTTAAAACAGGAACTTCGGCTGAGTCTCATTTCAGTTTTCTAACAAGAATAGGAGATTTAGACGAGACTCTAAATTTTTTGATTAATATCATTTAAAGATAAACAAATAAATTCATATTGACTTATTCTTATTCTTTTTTGGAATATTCCTCCAGAGGAACATATTTAAAACAAAAAAATCTGGAAACACTAACAAGACTTGCAATTCTCGTATACATTATTCCAAACCAACAATTTTATTTGCGAGAAAATATATTTTAAAGTGGTTTCAAGGCAAAATTTTATCCAATTACCTCTATAAACATGCATCGAACTCAATATACGCTAATCATCTATTACGATACCATCTAGATGATGCTTAGCTAAGATTCTGAGTTAGAAAAAATTAGTTAGCCAATGGTGCGACTACAATGATTAAATGTTAAATATGTGAATATAATAATTTTTTTTTTATTCAGATTTCTGGGATATTCTTGAAAACAGTTCCTAGATTTCGATTAATCTGCGAATACACATATGTATGTAATAACTGAATACGTGGTTGGGTAAGCAATGCTCGATAAAATCCCAAATATTATATGATAACCTTATCATTTTCAATGTAAATATCTTTTTACGGGAACAATTTTTGGGGGAATTTTGAGGGGACTACTAGTTAGAATTTCCCACCAACCTACCATATAATTTAGTTATTAGCATCTAAAACATTTTTACATAAAATAAACTCCACCACCAAACATGGATATGGCTGCGGTAATACATTTTACTTTCTTTTCACTGCTGTTAGAGTACGTATTACAATCGTGACAAATTTTCGAAGTTAAGTTTTCACCGGAAATATACGTATTGAGGTCTCCTGAGTCGAAAAAAAGTGATTTTTTAGAAAATGGTTTGTGTGTATGTATGTGATCAGCATAACGCAAAAAAGGAAAACTTAACAATAAGTTCATACATGACATTCCATTTTGATATCACCATGGGATCCGATACAAACTTATCTGTCAAAATTCCTCAACCGGAAGTACCACTTAATGAGTGAATTTTTTCAGTTTTTTTTTTTGGCATTTTCTCTAAAACGACTTCAAAAAATTTTCTTTAAAATTAGTATATCGACTATACAAATAAAAAAGCTAAAACATTTCTCCGAAAAGATTCATTTAAGGTAGCTTTAAGGAGAAAGACAAAGGGTTATATTTTTATCTAAAGCGATATATTAGTGTATTATGCAATTGCTATCATCTAAATAATGTTGATTAGAATTGAATATGTTGTCAAAATTTCGTGTTTGAAAAAATAGTGCGTTTTTACTCAAGTTATTTCAGTTTTCTACGATTTTATCCATAAAAACACCGATAGTTCATTAAATTTTATTGCACTAACTATGAATACATAGAAATTATCACTTTTATTGGGACGTTTTTTCTGAGGATGTTCATTTAAGGAAGTTGTTGTTGTTGGGGGGGGGAGCTGAGTATTCTGGTTTCCCCAAAAAGTCATTTTGATATAAAATTGAAGATAAGCAAATATATAGTAAAGATTATAAATTTGATGAAAATCTGCGTAAATTGCATTAAGAGAAAATCATGTATGTGTGTGTTTGCACCAGATTTTTACTTTTCTCTTACTCCTAGTAAAAGGAAGTATTATAATCGTCTCAAATTGTCGATATCGAGTTTTCACCGGAAATATCCGTTTTGAGGTCCCCTGAGTCCAAAACGGTTGTTTTTAGCAAATGGTCTGTGTGTGTGTGTGTGTATGTGAACAGCATAGCTCAAATACGAAAAATCGTAAAAAGTTCAAACTTGATATTCCGTTTAGTATCACCATGGGATCGACAGTGGATCATCTGCCAAAATTCCTCAACCGGAAGTACCACTTTACTAGTGGTTTTTTTTTTTTTGGTTTTTTTTTTTTGTGTTTTTTTTGTTTTTTTTTTTTTTTTGTTTTTTTTTTTTTTTTTTTTTTTTTTTTTGTTTTGTTTTTACGTTTTATTTCTCAAAATGGCTTGCGGACGATTTTTCTTTGTCTGTCATACTGTTCTATCTAATGACACATACAACAGACTAGCAACTTTTTATTGAAACATTTCAAGTGGGAAAATTCATTTTTAATGGCACTTTTGGGGGGGAAGGGTGGGGTTAGGTTTTCATCTAAAGTGCTATTTCAGCTTATTAGACAATTCTGTCATCTAAATAATGTTAATTAGAATCAAATATATTGTTGAATTTCGGAGTTTGAAAAAAGTCGGGTCACCGGAAGTTTGTATTACTTAATCACTTTACTAAATGATTTTTTTTTTCACATTTTCGCGATTTTCTCAAAAATAAATTCCAACGATTTCTTGAAACTTCTAATATAAACTAAACATGCAAAGATATACAACTTTTATATGAAACATTTCTCTGGGAAAATTCATTTAAGGGGACATATATTTATTTCTAATTAATTTTCTTTGGATGATAGTATTGTATAATCAACTATGATAGCACTTTAGAGAAAAACAACCCCACCTCTCCCACAAAAGTGCCCTTAAATGAATTTTCTCAGAGAAATGTTTTAAATAAAAGTTGTAGGTGTTTGTATGTTTAGTTGCTATATCAAGTTTAAAGAAAATCGTCGAAGCCATTTTTGAGTAAAACATAAAGAAAACAACTAGTAAAGTGGTACTTCCGGTTGAGGAATTTTGAGACTTTACTGACTTTAATGAATTTGACTACCGTCGGATCCCATGGTAATACCTAAACGAAATATCAAGTTTGAACTTTCTAAAATTTTTCGTTTTTGAGCTATGCTGTTCACATACATAAAGACCATTTTCTAAACACCACTTTTTTGGACTCCAGGGGGACCTCTCAAAACAGATATTTCCGTAAAATTTAATATAGAAAATTTGCCACAATTATAATACTTTCTTTTGCTATAAGTAAGAGAAAGTAAAAAATTACTTTGGATAGCTGTGCGGAAGTTATGGTGTTAATTTCAAATTTTATATGTGATTGGTAACAGTGCTTTAAGAGCGCTCCACTGTACCATCATATAATCACCATTTCTGTACCTTCAAAACTACTTAGTAGGTTGGCAGTACTTATCTCCCACCACCACTATATTTGTGTTAGGAAAATAACGTAAAATTTGAGTTTAAAGATAACTTATATTTATATATAATTGTACTAACATGAATTAGAATAAGTCGTATGAGTGTTTCTTATTAGTTTTTTTTATTTTTATTTTTGTAATTTTTAAGAATAAGTATTTTTTTTAGTGAATTTTAAGAATAAGTGTTCAAAATTGTATTAAACCAATGAGAAATGAAGGATGGTCAGTAGTAGGTATGCGCCTAAAGTTAATTCTGTCCGTGCCAAATTCTACTTTTAGAATCTCCTTATATGTAGCTTTTTAGCGAGTTATAATGGACAATCATTTATAATTTTAATCTTACCACAACAAAATACTTTTTTATGGTTTAGCTTGATTGAGATTCTTCGTAATGTTTTCAATTTAGGAGGAGTGAATTAATAAAAAGGATGTGATACATAGTACATTCCTCGTTTCTTTATAATTTTATTGTGACTTACTAAAAAAAGGTTTCATCCTACTAATGAAGACATCTTCAACCTATTAAACTAATATGATTAAATTACACTAAAATTAAGTTTAAAAAAAAAAAAAAATCTGGTGTCAAACACCAAGTTTATCCAGAATTAATTGATAATTTCTTTTTTTTTTTAAATCATAATTTTTACAATATATTTGCTTTCTTCAATTTTATATCAAGTGGAAAATTTACTCTTAATAAAATAACTTTTTTTGAGAATACCATACATTCCTCCGCCAACCAAAACCAGAACTTTTTTTTAAATGAATTTTCTCAGAGAAAAAAGAGGTCCGAATAAAAGTGATAAGCACTGTTTATTCATAGTTTGCGTAACAAATTTATTGAAATCCATGTGTGTTTTTTTTTTTCATTTAAGACGCGTCAACATCTATGTGTCATTGGCGCCCGGAGCCTTCTCAGTGCAGCACTGCCGGCCTCCACACAGGGTTCTTTCATCACAGACAACACTATCCATCACCGGACAGTGAGCTGTAGCGGCTTCTAGGAAGAAAAAAAAATCTAAGGACAGCACAACTGGACGAACCCGGGTACCAAACCAGTTTTTAGTTTTTTAAACATATGTCTCAGTTAGTGTGAAACTAAGTTTGCTCTGTGCGAGTCTGTGTTGTCACACTGTCTAAAAAAAAGCATCGTGAAGATGGGCGAACGCCCGAAACCGGTCGATGACCACAAAATGAAAGCAGGCTACCACGGAAAATGTCTCTGATACAAACTTAACTGCTGGGAAAGGAAAGTGTTGAGACATCAATGGCCAGCAATGGAAAAAACGGCATTTATCGCTGCCAAAAGAACACTGAGTTGAAGCAGCTCTTAAAGGAGGATGATTTAATCACGGTGGTAAAGCTGGGAAGATTGCGATGGTTAGGTCATCTCCACAGAATGGAAAGGGAGAGAGCGCCGTGAAAAGCATATGAAGGTCACCCGGGCGGTGGAAAACCAAGGGGGAAGCCCCCGACTGCGATGGTTGCAGGGTGTAGAGTCCGATCTCCAAAATATGAAAGTAAGACAATGGAGAAGGAAGGTTATGGACAGAGACGTCTGGAACTAACTGCTACAGGAAGCCAAGGTCCTTCAAGGGTGTAATGCTACAGGAAGAGGAAGAAGAAGAAGAACAAGGGTTTACCGGTTTAAGATAAAAAGACTATGTGCGTCGAATTGTATTGATTGATCTTGATTCTCCACTTACAGAGCCAGGGTTCGAGAAGACTGAGATAAGGTTTAAAAATGGCTTTGTAGCCATGATAGGGTCACTATTTGGGGGAAATGATAGCTACATTGTAGCAAAGTTGAGGGTGGTAGTGTTGTGGGATGTAATGGGAAATCAGCCGTGTATATTGTGAATAAAAGAGGACCAAGTATGCTACCCTGTGGGACGCCAGCGAGGAAGCGGGAAATATAGAATAAAAGAAAGTAACTGCTTTGGGAAACTAGGAAATAGCGATCGGAAAGATATGATTTAAGGAAGTTACAGGCTGGATGAAGGAAGGCTGCCCTTGAGTTTCCAATATCTACTTTACAATCCTAAAGCTTAAATAAAGGCGTGACTATTTGAGGAATAGTAAGTAATAACATGATTTTTTCCATAATAGAAAAAAAAATTATCAATTATTACTTAACTAATTATGTTCATTCTAATAAAATGACGATTGTTAGGGATTTTCTAAGTGTAAACCCCCATGGCTTGCTACTGACTCACAAAATTACCAACAGCCAACAGGAAAAGAAGGTTGGCTTTTTTTTTTTGCGTTATTAATCTATAAATACATTAAGTATAAAATAATATCATTAAAAGAGGAAGTTATTAAAATGTTCTTATGCATCCATCATGGTCCATGGAAGTCTTAATGTAAATAATATATTTTCAAGAAATAGGCAGCATATTAAGCTAAGCTTTAACTGGAGAATGAAAATATAGGTTTTTAAGGATAACCTCTTACTGCCGTTAATTCAAAATTAACAATTATCTTTAAACTTCGATAAATAAATCCATAAACTCCAAAAATTCGTTTTAGCCATTTTAGAGAAAATTGAAATAAAAAAAGCTATTCAATTAAATCGCACTTCAGGGTCAACCAATTTTATTCAAATTTGGAATTCTAATAAAACTTCTAATGTATTTTAATATTACGTAAGTAGGAGAACCATACATTGTACTGAAGTGGTATTTTAGAGGAATGCCTAATGTTACTAGAAGAGGAAGTATTGCGTATTGATACTGCGTTTTCACTGGAAATACTTATTTTGATGTTCCCAATTACGAAAACAAATGTTTTTTAGCGAATGGTCTATGTATATTATTATATCAGAGACATTTTCCGTGGTAGCCTGCTTCATTTTGTGGTCATCGACCGGTTTCGGGCGTTCGCCCATCTTCAGGATGCGTTTTTCAGACAGTGTGGTTAGTTAGTGTGAAACTAAGTCTCTGTACGATTCTGTGTTGGTACACTGTCTGAAAAACGCATCCTGAAGATGGGCGAACGCCCGAAACCGGCCGATGACCACAAAATGAAGCAGGCTACCACGGAAAATGTCTCTGATGCTTTCCAGCTCTGCGGAACCAACCACCACAACATATATTATTATATTGTGATAATTTTATTATATATATACAGGGTGTCCCAAGGTATATGGGGATAACGACTTTTTACCGGAAACTAAGATAGCTAGAAAAAAAAAAAACAAAACTAAAAAATACGTGTCCCCGTAGTTTTTTTTTTTGTTAGAAATCCAAATTTAATTTGCAAATTTGTTTTGGTGCTTCCAGAAGCGAGATATAGGCACCAACTTGATTTTTTTCAAATGGGGAGGTATGGTTTTTATTTAAGAAATTAGATTCCTTTATTTTTTTGTAAGAAAAATTTACTTGAACGTTTTTGTTTTTTTTCTGTGAGCGATATTTTTACAAGTTATAAATGGAAACATGATTCTTATAAGAAATTTCAAAATGATAATAGGTGTATCAGAATCAAGCCAGGTAGGTGGATTGCATCTGTAGATGAACTAAAGTAGAGAATATTAGAAGCCTGTAACTCGGTTAAAGTCGAATCTATTAAGGCCGTAAGGTACAATTTGGCAGGAAAGTGCATGTGTATGCATCTCTAATGGTGGAGGCCAGTTCGAGCAAGATCTATAATTAATGAGGGCTATAAAATAGTACTTTTCTTCTTATTCAATAAAAAAAAAACCGTTATAATATTATCATTTTGAAATTTCTTATAAGAATCATGTTTTTCATTCATAACTTGTAAAATATCGCTCATAGAAAAACAAAAACGTCAAGTAAATTTAATAGCGGAATCTATTTCTTAAATAAAAACACACCTCCGCATTTGAAAAAAATGAAGTTGGTGCCTATATCCTCGCTTCTGGAAGCACCAAAACAAATTTGCAAATTAAATTTGGATTTCTATCAAAAAACTAGGGGGGGCACGTATTTTTTAGTTTTTTTTTTCTAGCTATCTTAGTTTCTGATAAAAAATCGTTATCCATATACTTAGGGACATCCTGTGTATATATCCGCCACCGCATGTTTTCCATCTGAAGTGTTATTTTAGTTTTTTTTATACAATTCTGTCATCTAATTAAGCGGACCTCAAAACATGTATTTTCATGTAAACTCAGCTTCTAAAATGGATACGATTACAATATTTCCTCTTATAAGCTATAATAAGAAAGTGTATAAACGTACATAAACAATGTAACTAAAAATTACTTAACTTAAATAAAGAAAAACAAAAACAAAAATTACTGCTCTACGTGTTTATTTATTAAAGAAGAGGAAAGCTTTTTAAAATAAATAGTAAATTATATAGCGACATAATATCAAAAATAGCTGATAGAAAATTACTGTTTCATTCATTATTTGTTGTATTCATTCAATAAAAGAATCAGGTATGAATTGTATTTATTATTAAACCGGTACGTATTGTACACAAAATATAAATACATACTATTAATAATGATCTATGCAATTATACGGATATCACAGAACATAAAATTTTTATTTCCTATTTGGAATAAATGAATTTTATTTTATTTTATTTTTTTTGAATGAGTAGTAATAATTTGTGTTTAGTTTTATGAAATGAAGATTTTATTTATTTATTTTATTTTAATAAATGAGGCTATTAATTATCATCCAGTTGTCTGTCATGAGATTAGTCACGTATACTTCGGAATTTTTAAAACGAAACCTTCACAAGTTTATCTGTTTAGGTTATAAAAGTGTGATAATTTTATTGTATAAAATTATAAAAAAAAAAAAAAAAAAAAAAATTGATATAAATTTAAAATAAAAATTTGAAGTATCGCAGTAAAATCTGACAAATTTATTTTAAGATTAAAATGTTTACTCAGTTGCTTTAATATAATTATAGAAGTGGAGAGAAACATTGGTTAGCATACATGTCAGATATTACTTGACTTGATAACATTACAGTCCAGCAGATAGTGTTAATAACATTGAATAGACCCCTATAACAATTGCAAATCTAAATCTTAGTTTCCTCAGAATTGCCTTAAATCAATTTTGCTAACAAAATGTTTCCAAGAAAGTGTTACGTTAATATCTACGCAATTAAAAAGTTCCAAATTTATGTATACATATATATCTGTATATATAAAAATTCAGCATCCGTATGTTTGTGGCCGCAAAACTCGAAATGTAGTCATATGGATTGACGTGAAATTTTTACACAACATTGCATTTCTATATAAGAGTAATATATACTTTTTTCTCCGAAGCTCCCACGGAAACGGGAAATTCCGAGCGTTTCGCGAGGTTGGCAGAAATAGGCAAGACTCAGTCGCGTTGCGATGGTGGCGCGCTCTCTGAACCTCTTTCTCAACTACTTATAAGTATCTCTATTCCGAAATTCCCACGGAAACGGGAAATTTCGAGCTAAAAATCAGTTCAAACGGTCATATTGCGTTAGCATTTGCTTCTTCAGCTATTGCTGCTACATTGATGGAAGGAGGTAGAACAGCGCATTCAGCCCTTAAACTGTCAATAAACATGCACTTCACAAAAAACCCAACATGTAACATTTGTAAAACATCAGGAATGGGAAAGGTTCTTCAGGTGTGCAAAATCATTGTATGTACGGGATGTGTGTACAATGTCTCATAAGAAGTCATGGAAGCATTAGACCATACATTGAAAGACTTGCGAAATAATCAGGTTCCATTTGGTGGAGCATTGGTGTTACTATCCGGTGACTTCAGGCAAACGCTTCCAGTGATACTTCGCTCAATACCAGCTGATGAATCGCATGCCTGCTTGAAATGTTCAACTCTTTGGAGCACAGTAAAAAAAAAAAATCATTTAACAACGAATATGTGAGTTCAACTTCAAAACGATCCAACAGCTGTCATATTTTCAAGACAATTACACGAATTCGGTAACGGTACTGCTCCTACAAATCCAGAAACGGGAAAAATCACTTTCCCATCTAATTTCTGCAACATTGTACATTTAAAAGAAGAATTAGTAGACAGCTATTTCAAAGCATCGAAACAATTTATCAAAATCACGCATGGTAAAGCGGAAGAGCCATTCTAAAAATGTCGACGTACTCGATATGAACATCATTCTAAACAGAATCACAGGTGAAACAGTGATACCCAAATCCATTGACTCCGTGAGGGACCAGAGTGAAGTAGTGAATTTTCCAACGGAATTTCTTAATTCACTCGATGTTCCCGGATTACCGCCTCACATTTTAAATTTGAAAATTGGCGTGCCAATTATATTATTCCGAAACATCAATCAACCAAAGTTATGCAATGGTACACGATTAGTAGTTAAAAAATTGATGAATAATCTAATTAAAGCAACAATTCTCATTGAACCTCATAAAGGTGAAGACATACTACTTCCACGAATACCACTCATTCCGACAGATATGCCGTTCGAGTTTAAACGACTTCAATTTCCAATTAAAATTTGGAAACGCATAGCCTTGCGTTAGCTATGATACAGCACAAGGACAAACTTTGCAATGTGCAGTTTGAATTTAGAAAACGAATGCTTCTCTCATGGGCAATTATATGTCGCATGCTCCAGAGTCGGTAAACCATCTGATCTTTATGTTTATACAGAAAACGGACAAACAAAAAAATGTAGTCCATTCACTAGTTTTACAATGAAAAAAAAAAGACCTTCAGTTAAAAACATTTTCTCTTTCTTTCCTTTCAGTGCACAGCAATGCAAAGTAGGGTATTAAAGTAATGTGTTTTGTTGCTGAATCTATATTAACTATAATACTTCTATTTACTTTCCTAAAAATCAGACTGAGCCACAGCAAAGCGTATTTAAAGAGAATCGTTGTGAAAGAAGTACAGTTTCATAACATAATTTGGACACTTAATTTTTAAGAGGCATTTTACTTAGTCATAGTAAAGAGGAAGTATTGCAATCGCGCCAGATTTCCAAAATTGAGTTTTCTCCGGATATACACGTTTTGAGGTCCCCTAAGTCCTAAAATGTAGTTTTTAGCAAATGGTCTATGTGAGTGTGGGTATATTGACAGAATAACTCAAAAAACTAAAAGTTGTAGAAAGTTCAAAACTTACTTTTTCGTTTAAGAACTACCACTGCATCAGACATAAAGATTTTGGGCAAAATCCATCAACCGGAAGTTGTTACTTTACTGAATGTTTTTGTTTTTCTCTAGTTTTTCGTGAGTTTCTCGAAATCAGTTCCAACGATTTTCTTTAAACTTCATATATTATATACTATGAACCTATCACTTTCCCAGGAAAATTGATTTTTTGGCGGTTCAAGGGGGGGGAGGGGACAGTAGCACTTAAGTACCACTTCACTATAATATACGGTTTTACCATCTACATAATGTTAATATATATTAAAAGCATTGATAAGATACCAAATTTGGAAAAAAAAAATCGGTTAACTGAAAATACAATTTTACAATATAGTTTCGAGTTTTTTGGGGGGAATTTTGGCATATTATTCAGTTTTTGTTGAGAAGAGTATATTTCCCTCAAGTAAAATAAAGGGCAACTAAAAAACTACGCTAATGCTAAGTGTCCACTTGTGACAAAGTCCTCGAGAAGAAAGTCTCGAGACTTGACAGTCACTGCAGCCTCGAAACCAGGAACATTTCGTGTCCACTTGACAGTCAACTCGCAGTCAGTTGTGTGATTTGATCGCAGTTTGTTTATTTATATCTTTTTCTTTCCTAATGGATTCGCGTCAGGCCATAGCTTTTATAATTGCGTATAAGACTGTGAAAAAGCGGAAAGTGTAGTTTTTTGTTTGTAATAATTGTTTTAGGCAGTCTCCTGAACAATGGAGTTTGGTTACAAAATTATACTCAGAGTAGTTTGTTTACGTATTTAAACTTAAATCTATGAGAGTAAAATTAAACAAACAATTTTTTTTTTTCTCAACTTTTGTTTTTTTTTTGTTTGTGTTTTTTATTTACAAAATAAACATCGAAATTCATAATGGTGCGTTTTCTATTTTTTAACATACACCTGTATTTGGCAAAATTTGAAATTAACTGAACAACATCATCACTTGAAATTACATGATGTATCTCTCTGATACTCTGTGCCTTTTCATGTCCCATTTATATGCGCGCCTATTGGGAAGGTTAAAAAAAGAATTAACCAAAATACAAATAAAAATGAAATAAAAATATAGAATTCCAAAATAAAAATGAAAAATACAAACACAAGAATGAAATCAAGTCTCCGAGAGCTGAGAAAATCTTCAAACTGTCTGACAGAATTCCTGAGACTGAGCGACGAGAGCAGAAATGAACATGTCCACTTGTGACAGTTACGCTCTCGGAGACCTGCGCGGGCTTGTCACCGAGACTGTTCTCAGGCCCCTATCCACTTGTGACAATAGTCTTGAGTCTATTTTGTCACAAGTGGACACTTAGCATTAGGCTTGCAAGACAGCGATTTTAATTGTGAAACACACCAGCGCGAATCCCACCGCTGTTTAGTTCTGGCCTTCGCTATCAAGATACACTATTAACCTCTCACTTTTTTTCCTCCACAAAGGGAATAATACTATTCTTGAGGCTTCAAGAGAATGGTACAGTGAATTGTCGGAGAAAAGGCCAAGTGCACTTACCAGTAAGAATTGTGTCTTGATTATATTATTGCTGAAGTTTAATTTACCCAAGTTTAGGATGCAAGAGTTCACAAAGAATAATGTTAATATGTTTCATAAACTATGTACTTGTTATTAATAAAAATACAAACATTGAACACTAAAAGGCACAAATGCGACAACAGTAATATATGTACTCATTTTTCAAAACATTGAGTACTACTATACTGTACACCAAAGAAGGTTATAAAAGGGATGAACTGCTATGCTTGTTACCAACATTAAATTTATAAGAGAGTTAAAGGGGGCCGCCACAGAATAAAACGCGGGGGCAAAGGTAACTGAACATTTTGAAAAATTTTAAGTATATGGACAATTTGAATTGTTAGAATTGTAGTAATATAACAGCCGTGTGCATATCAGGTTTCTGTTTACAAAAAAAAAAAAAGAAAAAAGTATTTACCTTTCACCTTAACTTTCACTTATAATTTAATTTTAAAATTTAAGTTAACTTGAAATAAAGAAAACTATTCCATTCATAATAAACTGATTTCAATCGACGAGATAAAACTAAGAAGATATGAAATTGGATACAAAAATACAACTTATACTTTCACAGTCATTATCATCAAACTCTGTATCACTCTAGTAATTACCAGTAAAAGAGAGAAAGTTTGAAATGTTTTAACACATTCCCTTGTATAAGTAGAACTATATATTATGAGAAGAAAATTAAACAAAAACAAAACCATTACTTTACAAAAATAAATAACTATTCGATAAGAAATGTCAATTGACTTTTTTTTTTTTAATTTATCTTTAACTTTGTCACTTTATTCACCCACAACTAGAAAGGATACTGATAAAATTCTACATTTAAAATATTATTTAACTAACAATGCGCAATAAAATATTAGAATAATAAAAACAAAAAAAAAAAAGAAATTCATTGTGACAATTTATGGGTAGTAACACTAACAAAAGAGAAAGTTCACAGGGATTTCCCTTTTCCTTTTGAGGAATGTGATAACATTCATTTTATTTAGGTTATGAAGAATATGAAGATTAACAAATTCCAAAAACAGAAAGATCTAAACTTTCCGGACCAATAATGCACTTGAAATTTTTCAGCAATGTAATTTCGAAAGTAAGAGAGAGAGAATCATTATTGAACAAAATTTGTTGGTGTCAAAATAAATATCCAACTAATAAGAAAATAATGCCTAATAAAACAAGAATTTAATATGAAACACTCACATGACTTTTTCTTATGCCTGTTAACACAATTATTTTATAAAATGACACAAAGGTTAGGTTAAGTTAAATTCAAATTTTACATTTTTTTGTTTGTCCTAACATAAATACAGAAGTAGTGGGAGGTTATAATCTTCTCAGGTAGAGAAGTGATTATATTGTGGCCCAATAGAGTGCACCAAAAACACTGAACCAACTCAACAATATATTTGAAATTTAACGCTACAAATACCGCACTACTACCAACATAATTTAAGGCATTTCGTGGTAGTCATTGTATGATTAGTAATTCTGTAGTTACACTAGCAGGTGAACTGCTTTCAATAATCCCTACGATTACTTCCTTTTAATCAACATAATGTTCGTCACGTTTGGCAATTGCTTTACGAAACGATGAATATTGTTTTTATTCTGCAACATGCCTTTCATTTCCAATGGAATTTCGTACATGAAATGAATATCGATACATTATTTTGAATAAGATTTATTATTTCTTTATTTTAATAACTGAGTAAATCAAGTATGAGTAAATGTAAAACAATAAAAACAAAAAATAACTGTCAATTATCAATATTGAAAACACATGCATGTTTCATTGAACAAAAATACTTTTGTTTACAATTTAATTTACATTTTTATTTCAGAGAAAGCGCGTTTTTTAACCGAATTTGCTTTAAATTTCAGCTGCTCATCTTGTCGATGATTGTTATTTAATTTGGGAATAATTTCGGATATGGGTAAATGTTTATTAAACATTTTCGACTCCAGCTGACTTCAATAAATACATCCTCAAGTAAAGGACTTAAGAGTCATGGCATAAGCCTATATATTCCAAGTTTTATGAAAAATCTCTGGAAATATTTTTGGCAAAATCGAGAAAAACGGAAAAAGTTGAAAATTCTCATTTTCGAATCGGATAATAACCGATTTTCTTATCACTTTGTGTTAAGTAATTTATAGATAAGTAGAACAAGACGTATTTGACAAAGATCGGCGTCCTTTGCAGAAAAACCTCATAATCAATTTGGAAAATGTTCTGATAAAAGTTAACAGGTGAAGTTTCTAGAAAATCTTTGGAACTGTATTTTGAGCAAAACGGGAAAAAAACCAGTTAATGGATTTGATTGAAACCATTGAGTCGGATCTGATTTGTGGTACCTAAATGGAATTTCAAAAGTTTCAGCTTCCTGCAAGTTTTTGTTTTTGTAATATTTTGGTCATACAGGCATAACCACTCATCTAGATTCTCTTTTGGAAATGGGCGACGACATAGATTGTCGATTTCTGTAGGGGGTTATTGCACTGCGACCTGAAAGATCTATTGTGGCCTCCCTTGGAGTCTTCTCTAATGCACAGCCGGCCTCCAAGCAGTGTTCTCTAGCTACAGACAACACTGCCATCACCGGACAGTGAATTGTAGGGGCTCCTAGGAAAGAAAAAAATCTATTGGCAGCATGCTGGATTCGAACCTGTGACCTCCGCGTAGCTAGTCTAGCGCGCTACCACTGAGCTAATCCCTTCCTTCTCTCTTGGCTTTCGCCAATTAACTAGGAACGGAGACCCTAGTTTGTATACTGTGTTTGTCCTGGTCTATAAAGGAAGTTGATGAGGAGAGAAATTTGGTTTGAATAATTAGACGAGATATGAAGACACTGTTATAATATAGCTATATAAGCTTACATAAACTGCACTGGACTTGTAATGATTTTTATGGGATAAAAGGGTTAGAATAGAGTTATGACACGATGTGATGTATATGGTTGAATCTGATAAATAGATGTCTAGCTCTCTCACTGACTTATATACAGATTCTCCCCATTCTAGCCTGCTTAAGTCAGAGAGTACCAGAGAGAGTCTGTTTTCTCTCGGTCGGGCTTGTGTTCTCTCTCTTGCCGTTACAGGTCTGTAAAGTGTATTGTGTACTGTTCTGATGAAGTGCATGGAGTACTGAGGTGTGGTAACCTGTGGGGTCGCTACTGCCCAAGTAACTGCATGCAACAGATACCCCTTGCGGGCCTAATGGGCAACATAAACTCTCTCTAACTTATAAAAACTTCAGAAGCATAACTTATCTGGGAATAAATAAATAAAGAAATAAATAAAAAACTAATTTCTTTAACGTTTTGGATTTATAAATAGCTGTAAATATTTTTATAAATGTAAATAAGTTTTGGTGATGGATGCAACTGGACCTTCAACTTCAGTAAATCTAGACAAAGATCTCAAAAACTCGATCCCAATCCACTTCCTTGGCTCTTGTAGCTAAAAAGTGGCTTCACTAAAATCTTTCCCAAGCTATTTGATATATGTTGTTTGTTTTTTTTTTTTTTAAATTATCTACGACAATTATTTGTCCAATAAGATAAACTGATTAACTTAATGAGAAATGATAAATTCAACAATTTTCACTTAAAAAAAAAAAAAAAAAACAACTTGACAATTAGTAAATTATTTATCTTAATATTTAAAAAAAAAAGAAGGAAAAATTAATGATAAATTATTGTCAGATACTTAACTTTTCTATAAAGGAGCACTTTCCAAGGAAAATGTCCAAAAAAAGCAGGCATACGTCTCAGAATTACATTAAGTTTCTTCTGTTTCTCCGTCATGTCTTGCTGCTTTTACAAACTAACAAAATTATCTTATTTTTTTTATTTTTATTTTATTTGTTTCAATAATAATTATTTCTATTAAATTTATTAAATAAAAAATACACAACATTTATTTAGTAAAAGATAAAATGGAAGGTAAGAAAGAAGAAGATAGCTAAGCCAGAAAATAAATAGCTCGTTAAATTAGACATTTTTGATTGATTTATTTATCGCAAACTGGTTCTTCAAAATTAAAAATTATTTTTGTAATGCTAAGTGTCCACTTGTGACAAAGTTCTCGAGAGTTAAGTCTCGAAATTAGTCTCAGGGGGGTTGGCCCTGATTGAGATCAATTTTCAGTCTCGAGACAGTTTTCTGAGATTCGACAGTCACTGCAGTCTCTCGAGACCAGGAACATTTCGTGTCCACCTGAAAGTCAACTCGCCAGTCAGTTGTGTGATTTGATCGCAGTTTGTTTAATTTTATCTTTTTTTCTTTCCTAATGGATTCGCGTCAGGCCATAGCTTTTATAATTGCGTATAAGAATGTGAAAAAGCGGGAAAGTGGAAGGAGTAGTTTTTGTTGTTGTAATAATTGTTTTAGGCAGTCGCCTGAACAATAGAGAGTTTGTTTACAAAATTATACTCAGAGTAGTTTGTTTGTTTACGTATTTAAACTTAAATCTGTGAGAGTAAAATTAAACGGAAAAAATTATTTTTTTTCTCAACTTTTGTTGTTTTTTTTTGTATGTTTGTGTTTTTTATTTACAAAATAAACATCGAAACTCATAATGGTGCGTTTTCTATTTTTTAACATACACCTGTATTTGGCAAAATTTGAAATTAATTGAACAACATCATTGCTTGAAATTACATGATGAAGATCTCTCAGATACTCTGCGCCTTTTCATGTCCCATTTATATGCGTGCCTTTTGGAAGGTTAAAAAAGAATTAAACCAAAATACAAATAAAAATACAGAATTCCGAAATTAAAATGAAAAATACAAACACAAGAATGAAATCAACTCTCCGAGAGCTGAGAAAATCTTCAAACACTCTGACAGAATTCTGGAGACTGAGCCATGAGAGCAGAAATGAACATGTCCACTTGTGGCAGTTACGCTCTCGGAGACCTATCCACTTGTGATAATAGTCTCGAGACTATTTCGTCACAAGTAGACACTTAACATGAGGCTTTAAAACAGTTTTAAGAAATTCTAAACAAATGTTAGGCCTATTTTACAACAGTGTGTTGAAAATTAAAGCAGCAGAATTCATGCTTATTTGTTCCACAGAAGTCCACGGCTGACACAGTGTTCGTTAGCTTTGTTTTACACTCAAAGAACAATTAAAAAATAAAATAGTAAGATAGTATGGGTAACTAATGCTGACACTCGCCTAGGTGCCGGGCAATGCGGGGCTCCTTGGTAATAAAAGGGCGGATGCCCTGGCGCGGGAGAATTCGAAGGATACCTTTATAGGCCCCGACCTCTTCTGCGGATTGCCCAGGAGCCTCATTCACGCTTCTATCAAAGATAAGACCAGCGTCTGCGATGGTGGGAAAGTACGCCAGGGCAGAGGCAGGCGAAACTCTTCATTAAGAGATATTTGCCTAAATTTACCAAGGACCTACTGAGCCATAGCCGAAGGGGGGATATAAGGCTAATAAGTGGGCCTACTGACAGGGCATTGCAGGCTGAATATGCACATGCACCATTTATTACTTGCAGACAACGTATTATGCCGTTTTTGTAGGACCGAGGAGGAAACCCCGGTACACTCCTTTGTGAGTGAGCAGGACTGGCGAGAACAAGGTTTCTTCAACTGTGGGACTAGTAATCTCGAAGCCTCAAGCTTCATGCGGAGCTACTTTGAGCTTTAAGAGAGCAAAGCTGATGGATGTGCTATAAACCCAGGGGATACACAATAGACCTCTCAATGAAGATCGCAGTGGAATGAGGCGTGGCCCTCCTCAATCTAATCCAATCTAATGGGTAATTAATTATCAACGTTAAATCTCCTTCAAATAATTTAATTTAAGTTACACATCTCCACTTGTTGGATGTTTCAATTTTTAAAAGGAACATTGTACACCAGCTTTTTAAAAAGCTTAATAACAACATGTGTTTACCCGCCCAGATATCAACGAAAGTTAGGTCCTAACAAAAACACTTTTTAAAACCAATATATCAATTAAATTTGTTCTGTGCAAGTCTATGTTATCACACTGTTTTGACAAAAAAACATCCTGATGATGGGCGAACGCCCATTTGACAAATATCTGTGATGCTTTTTAGATCTCCGGACCCAACCGCAACAATTAAATCGATTTCTCTTTAGGTTTATCTCACAACTAATATCGTGAGAATAAATTTAGTTATTAAAAAAAAAAAAAAAACAATCAAAGAAGAAAAGGCATGGTCAATTCTTACTTTGAGATCAATCGTGAACCAATTTTGAAAAAAAAAATTAATTATACGTTTATAACATGGCCGAATAAATATTTTTCAAGACTAACGTTTCGGCTAATATACAAGCTATCATCAGCGATATTTCAGTAGGACTTTTTTTTCTATTTTTTTTTTTTAAAGGAGTATAGCAGATAGAGAAGTGAAAGATCTATAGTGCCTCCCCCCCCCGGAACATGCTCGGTTCACTGCCAGCGTCCGGACTGGTTCACTCCTTATACCCAACACTGCGCCTCATACAGCAGACATATATAGAGCCTTATAATGGATATAAGAAAGAGAGAAAATTAGAGAGAATGGGCTTTTACAGAAATAAACGAGTTGAAATGCTGAACACTGTATAATAAATAGAACACACAAACTGCAAGGACTTTATAATAAAATAGAAGTTAGGTAGCGAGAGAAATATAAAGACACAGACTGGCTGAATAATGAGAAGATAATAGATAGGTTGCTGAAGGTTGTACTGTTGTAAACTGTCGTAAAAACTGTCCTTACTCAACTATTCTGCTGTCCTCGTCTGGGGTGTAACTAACTTTTGATACATTTAATGTGTGCTTTTTCTCTCTTTGGATCCTATGAATTTTAGATCATAGGAAGCAGAAATCTAAATGCACTCGAAAATTGGGACCTCCTGAGATTATGCGGCAGTCCAGCCAACGCTAACTGAGCTAATTCCCTCTCTTAAATGTAGGTACTTTTGATGATCTAAACCGAAACATTAAGCTGGTGAAACTATGTTTGAATAATATCCATCCTTAAGAATAAAATACTCAACTGTATGGATATACTCATAGATATGTTATAATTGCGACGTAACTACGTATTCAAAATCATTTCAGGCAGTCAATATATCAAAATACAAAAACCATAAAAAGAATGCAAACATGAAGGGTAATAATACCAATTGACCAATTTTTGATTGAAAATTTTGTGTCAGGTTTCTTTATGGTAAGCAAACGTAATATTAACTTTAAAATCTCTTGTTCTTTTATTTCTTTGATTAACGTTGTTATTCTTACTCACTCACATTGAACACACATGCCTATACGTACACTTTCACAAATAAACATCCACATATGTATACATTCAAACACGCCCACGCTCACATATATTTATATCGCAATGAGGGGGAATGAGAAAGTGGGTAAGAAAAAGCAATAGTGCTAATAGTGAATAGCATAAAGTGCTATTATTGTTTATTAAACTGAAGAAAATCGATCGCCCGGAAATGCTTTTTTACTGGAATTATTTCAGTTTTCGAGAATTTTATTCATAAATACACCGACGAAATTCATTTAAAGACGTTTTGGAGTAAGGAAGAGTGTATGGTTTCCTCACAAAAAGTCATTTTATCAAGTATAGATTCTCTTAAAAATTGCAAACCGGCAAAGATTTAGTAAAAATTATAAATTTGAAAAAAAAAAAATTGTTAATTAAATCTGTGTAAAATTGCAGATAAAAGGAAGTCGGGTGAGTGTTTCACACCAGATATTTTTTTTTTAAATTTAAAAATATTTAGTTGAAAAGTTGTCTAAGATTTGACCATCTAGTTCTTATAGGTGACAGATTTCGTATATTTATCCAGCAGACTCAAAAGTCAGAAATAATCTGATATAATAGAATATCAGTATTCTTTATAATATTTTGCCAAAAATCATTTGGAAGATATAAAAATTTCAGAAATCGTTCAGCTATTAGAAAAAGTTATACCTGTTAAGTGACAGGGAATTTTTGTATGCGCGAAGTTGGCACCCCTGAAAAGAGAAGAGGCTTTAGTACCGTATGTTATGTTACATAATAATATGTAAGAAGATGCTGGTTTATTATTCGTATTAGAAATAATTAATTCTGTGCTTCATAATACTTTGTGCTTATTTATTGACCAAATAAATTATTTTTGTAAATATTTTCATTTCATTTGTAAATCCATAAAGATGATATATAATTTTAACCACCTCATTATAACTTTTAAATAAATCTCGAAGTTGAAGAAGTTCTTTTTTCACGTAATCTTCTACATAAGAGATATAATTCTTTAATATTAACATCTTTTTTAGACGCTAATATTTCATGAATAACTTCAACTAAAAGTTGCGAGACTGTTTCATTTTTTTCTCCATACTTCTGAAGATATCTTTTTGCAATCTGGAAATCTCTTTCAACATTTGGTAGGTTAGTCCTTGAGTCATTAGCTTGAAAATTATTGGACATAATTCCATCCATTATTTTTTAATATTACATAATCACTAAAATAATTTATCTTATTTTATTATTAATTTTTTTTTATATTTAAAAATCATATGGATTGATTTATTCTTTTTCAAATTAAAATGTGCCCACTTGTTCTCGGCCAAAAATGGGAAAAAAATATTCGTTTGAATTTCATGATTCGTAAGTTACACATTTTTTTTTTACAGAATGTACTTTACCAAAGTTAATTTAATTATATCCAAAACGATGATGGTCCAACTGACTGAATTTCGAAGGACTTTTTAGAGGGAAGGCTTTCCTCAGAAATGCCTCATTTTTCATTCAAAATGTAGATATTCTTTTTCATGTATGAAATTATTTATAGAAAATGAAAATTTTTGGAGTTATCAAATTTTGTCATATAATGGACTTCATTCAAGATTTGTAGCTCAAGACACTAAGGATCTTAAATATTGGAATAGTGGACGGTGAACAATCCAGAATTTTTTTTTTTTTTCCAGCATTCCTTTTAAGAAAAATCTGAAATGAAACCTTCAAACGAATTCCTCTTACTAAATTTAAATAGTGTTGATTGATTGATTTACTTTTATGGATATTACCCAAAGGGATACGACATAATCTTATTTCAGTACACTACCCGAGGGCCAGTGGAATGGTCGAAAGGGTAAATAGGACCGTTCTACCAGTTATCCGTTCGTCATTAGAAACTGAGGATAGGAGCGATTGGGATAGAAGGCGATTTGTGTGTGCAGGCGTTGAATCTAAGTGTGAACCAGTCTACTAACAAATCGCCGTTTGAGATACCTATCAGCGTATCAGCTCTTGTTTAACAATCTAAATGTAAATCTTTGAGAATTCTGCATCACGAATACGAGTCACCCGAGAAAGTGCAAGAGGAAGCAAGAAGAAAGATCCTGGAGAAGGATCTTTCTCCGATATAAGGAAGTCGAAGGATATAAGGAACTTCGTCTTTATAGACTAAGAGAAATGGAGCGTACTGGAGTTCCTACAAAAACGCAACCAATATAGAAAGGACCCTTGGTTGTCACTGCTGTCAGAGGTGGACCGTCAGTGAGCTGCGGGGGAAAAAATGGAAGACTTTTTGCAACATCGGTGTATGTCTCTGACATGAAATTGTGGAAGCCCTCCGATGAACTGGTTGGAAACAAAGAATATGATGAGAGTGAACGAGAAAACATAAAAGGCAGTACTCCCCAGTAAGACTAAACGAGTCAAAAGCGGAGGATGAACTAAAGGTGGAACACACGCAAGGGAGCGAACGAAGAACAGCTAAATGTATTCAAGATTATGATGTAAGTTTGTGACTTTAGAACTTTTGAATAGGAGGTGTTGAGTGAGCGCTACTGAAAATATTACATTCACATATAATTTATAAATGATTATATGTGCAATGCCCATAATACAATTAGGCTGTCTATGAGTCTGTGTCCATGATATGAGTTTAGCGAGAGGTGACTCGCGATAATAAATTTAACTCCGGTGCTAGCCACATGGTTGGAAATTAATGGGTGTGCGCGGTTCACCAGAGCTTTGTCAGGTGCCTTCTCTGACTTCTGGACGCAAGGTGGATGGCCAATGAGTTGGCTTCCGCGCGCTGCGCGCTGGTTGAATGTATCTCAAACTGTCCTTCAATGGTCAACATGAACCAAACGGTGAATGTATCTTGTACACAAACCTAACCAGTGCAGTGACCACCCCTTTTTGTTAAACAAATCTTGCGCTTATTATATTGAAATGGCACTTTCAACGAAAGCTAACGTTACGTCTCCCACAGAACCTTCTTCCTTAATTGAATTTTTCCAGAAAAATGTTTCAAATAAAACGTGAGCACATTTTATAATTAGTTGATATACGAAGTTTAAAGAAAAAAATTATTTGAGCCAATTTCGAGAAAATCGAGCAAAAAAAAACAAAAACAAAACTGAAAAAACTAATCAGTAAAATGGTACGTAATTCTGATCTACAGATTTTGTCCAAAACCATATTGTCCCGTCCCCTCTCCTAGCGCCTAAACGGAATCCTAAGTTTCCACTTTCTGTATATTTTTGGTTTTTATGTGACATGCTGACGACGACATACACACAAACAAATTTCTTAAAAACCACTTTTTCGGACTCATGGATCGTCAAAACATGAATTTCAGGTAAAAATTCATTTTTAAAAAAATTTAATATGATTACCTTTCTAGACATATTTTCATTAATCTTGATTTTTGTAAGTAAATATTAAAAAAATCTGGTGTAAAACACTCACACAACTTTCTCTTACTCCAGTTCTCAAAATTATAATTGACAAAATTTTATAGTTTGTGTACCAAATTTAATGAAAATTGTCGGAAACTGAAAAAACTGTTCAGTAAAAGCGCACTTCCGGTTTACTAATTTTCTTGAAACTCGGAATTTCAGCCATCTATTTATTTCTAACTAATTATGTTTGGATGATAGAATTGTATAATGAACTAGGATACCACTTTGGTATAATGAACTTAGGAACCCCACCCCGCCCCTAAAAGTGCTCTTAAAAGAAATTTCCCAGAGAAATGTTTTTGATAAAAGTTGTAGATCTTTGCATGTTTAGTTTATATATGCAGTTTCAAAAAAATCGTCAAAGCCATTTTTGAGAAAATTGCGAAAAAGTGAATAAATCATTTAGTAGAGTAGTAAAGTAAACGCACTTCCGGTTATCCGATTTTTTTCAAACTCAGAATTTCAACAACATATTTAATTCTAATTAACATTAGTTAGAGGCAGAATTGTCTAATAAACTGGAAAGAGCACTGTAGATGGAACGAACCCCAACCCCTCCCCCAAAAGTGCCCTTCAATGCATTTTCCCGGAGAAATGTTTCTAATAAAAGTTGTAGCTCTTTGTATGTGTGTTTGATGTTTAAAGTTTAAAGAAAATCGTCGGAGCCATTTTTGAGAAAATCGCAAAAAAGTAAAAAATCCAACTAGTAAAGTGGTACTTCCGGTTGAGGAATTTTTACAGATAACGTACAGTCAGATCCTATGGTGACCTATAAACGGAATATCAAATTTCAACTTTCTACGAATTTTCGTTTTTGAGCTGTGCTGTTCACATACATACATACACATACACACACACACACACACACCCAGACCATTTGCTAAAAACCACTTTTTGGACTAAGGGGACCTCAAAACGGATACTTCCGGTGAAAACTCGATATCGAAAATTTGACACGATTACAATACTTCCTCTTACTAGGAGTAAGAGAAAGTAATATTATTTGGAATTCTAAAAAATGAATTGTTAGATATAAATTTCATATACAGATATCTGAATAAAAATATATCTCTATGTTATCGTATAGTCTTTTTTTTATTTTTTATTTTTATGTTATTTCTTTGTTTCATTATAAATGCGCATTAACTAATAGTTTTGATTTGTAACGTGACTAGAATTCGTTTATAAATGACGTAGTTTTTACCTTTTACTTCCTTTGCTGTGAAAAAATATTGATAATGTCAGATCGTGAAAAATGGAAATTTCAAACAGGAAGTTCAAACAAGAACCTTCCCACTTAAATATCACTCTTAGTAGATACAATAATAAATTTGTTAATGAGGAACTTTAAAGCTAACATCATTTTAAAGATGCAAGTTTTTTCCACAAATTTGACAACCCTCCCACGGGGGCGGCAACAAGTTAAAATGAAGTTTTTATATTAAATTTTTAGGGAGGCTCCATGTAGATCGTATATTGTTGTAGGGGATTACTGCATTGCGACCTGAAAGATCTATTGTGGCCCCCCCACCCCGGCGCTTTCGGCAGTACCAATGGCGGCCTCCAAGCAGTGTTCTCTAGCTATAGAAATCTGAGGGCAGCACGCTGGATTCAAACCAGGGACCTCCGCGTTGCTAGTCCGGCGTCCTACCACTGAGCTACTCCCTTCCTTCTCCCTTGGCTTCCGCTAATTAACTAGGGACGGAGACCCTAGTTTGTGTACTGTGTTTGTCCTTGTCTGTAAAGTGTAGAGTGTAAGTAGTTGAAGTGAATTGTGTTCTGTTCTGTTCTGACGAAGTATATGGAGTACTGAGCTGTGGTAACCCATGGGGTCGCTACTCCCCCAAGTAACATGCAGTTCCCGAGTTTACGATCCTGCATTTCCATAAAAAACTGACACAGCGCTCCTAGGACTGGTAACACAAATCTATAAATTAATTCAGTTATTGTCCAAAAAAAAAAAATTACGTTGTTATGATAACATATAATAATGAATGAATCCAAAAATGATGATCTCTATTAAAATTACATAACACGCCGACATCAAGACGCCTATTACTACATATCTCGGATCGTAAACTCACATGAATTGATACAATAGATTTTTGTATTATGGAAAAACAAAAAAAAAAAAAAAATAATCAAATGATGCAATTAAAAAGGGGGAATATAAAAAAGTATAAAAAAAAACAAACAAAATAGTTCAAAATGATGCAATAGTTCAAATATTTCTTCACGGGTTTTAATTTTATCTGTTTTTATTGTCCTTATAATGTTTTTTTTTTTTTTTAAATTGAATTTATTGATTCAATTTTTACTATATCTTACTTGTGATCATGCAAATTGTTGAAATTGAGTTTCCACCGGAAATACACGTTTTTGGGTTTCCTGAGTTAGATAAACATAGCACAGCTTAAAAACAAAAAAAACTTTGCAAGAAGTTTAAACTTTGATATTCCGTTTGGGTATCACCATAGAGGGGATTTCGACAGGAAGTAAACCTGTCAAAATTCTTCAACCGGAAGTATCATTTTATCGAATGGATTTCTAGTTATTTTTGTATATTTCTAGAAAATGGCTCCAATGAATTTTTCTTTAAACTTTGTATAAAAACTATATAAACTGTTGGACAAAATTCTTGCATAAAATTTCAAAAGGTTGTAATTTGATGTTACAATCAATTACTGTAATTTTTTTTGTGTGGATTCGTTGTGAATGGACTCTAATCCAAGGGAACAAAGAGAAATAGCCAAGCAATTAAGTAAAAAGTTGTTTATTTTCACAAATTAAACAAAAAAAAGCTCAACAAAGTAAAAAAAAAGTAATATAAAATTCAAAACTAAAACAGTTCTTGTTATTTTTTTAATTGGTATTTTTTTCAACAATATTCTGTGACACCTGCTCTTGTTCTGATAACCGCACCTAAGCCTCCTCGGCATTAAGCAATGAGATTTTGAATAATCTCTTGTGAGATCCCATTCCATTCTTCAATAATCGCTATACGTAGCTCCATGAGAGAGCTAGGGCAATCCGGGCGAAGCCTGAAACGTCTTCCAATAGTGTCCCCCAAACTTGCTCTATAGGATTTAGGTCTAGACTTCTCGGTGGGGAAACCAAGCAATTAATTGCAACATCTTGTATGTACTGCAGGACAACTCAAAACAGTGTGATATCTGGCGTTGTCTTGCATAAATTAAAAACTTATCACCGACTCTTTAGGCAAATGGCAATTGCTGTATGATTGCCTCAAGATAAGCCACTGGGCGTATAATATACCAGTGTCAACAATACGCCCATCAAAATTTATGCTTCCACATACCATAAACCCCACCTCCACCAAAACTCACGTTTGGAGAGATATTAGCCTCTGCATATCTCTCCCCTTAACGCCTCCACAATCTCACCCTTCCATCTGGAAAGAATAGAGCGTATCTCGATTCGTCGGCGTATAAGACACGTCTCCAATTCTTCTACTATCCAACTGACATGTTCACGAGAATATTGAAGTTGGGCAACACTATGGGTTCTCTGGAAGCCAAGTTGGCTTCATTCAGCCTTCTTTTAACTGTCCTACTTGAAATGTGGACATCACGGACAGAAGCGATTCAAATGTCATATGACTAATTCATGTCGTAAGACATTCAGCTGAATAAATCTCTCTCATTTGTTCGGGTTGTACTTCTAGTGCGACCTGCAAACTTGCCGTCGGCAGTAGCTACTAGTCTCCCTACGGCGTGGTTAAAATTCTTTAGACAGTGGATTGGTACATTCGTAGTCTCTGAGCAATTGTTGCTTGATTTAGCCCTTCCTCATCTAAAGAACTGGTATTATTATTGTGTTTACAAGAGTTCCGAGAATTAGTCATTTAAAAACATAAACAAATAGTTTAGTCTCTTATTTCTTCTTGGATCAGAGTTCATTTACCACGAATATATAAAAAAAAAAAAATACAGTAATAGACTGAACTTCAAATTACATCATTTTGAAATTTTATGCAATACTTTTGTCCTGCAGTTTATAATATATGTTAGATGTATGACTTTTATTTGAATTAATTTTGTGAAAGAATTCATGGAAAGAGGCGCTTTGTGGAAGGAATGGGGTTATGCTTTCTTCTATAGCGCTATTCATTTCAGTTCATTACATGATTATTACAAACCTATATACTATTTCTAAGAAGAGAAAGTATTGCGATAGTTCTAGATTTTCGAACTTGAGGTTTCACAGAAGAAAAACTTGTTTTAGAGTTGCCTGAATAGGAAGCAAATGTTCTTAGGTTGGTCTGTTGGTTTGTATATGTGTGAATGTTAACAGAATAACCCTATGGCGCAACAGCCCATGAAGAGCCAAGGCTTGCGAGACGGCGAATCGTGGTAAGCACGCCGTTTAGTTCTGGCTTTCGCTACCTAGGGCGCTACTAACTGTAGCTTCCCACTTTTTATCACGATGCTGGGTGATGAACTCCGACTTTGCCTTCACAGGATTCGAACCCTGAATTCTCGCAGGAAAGGCGAGTGCGTTAGCCACTAGACCAACGCGTGAGAACTAACAGAATAACTCAAAAATTAAAATTCAGAAGAAGCTCAAACTTAGTATTCCGTTTAGGTATATCACTGCATCAGCCACGAAGACTTCAGGTAAAATCCATCAACCGGAAATTCGACTTTATTGAACGGTTTTTTTTCCCACAGTTTTTCGTAATTTTTTCAAAAAACGGCTCCAACGATTTTCTTCAAACTTCGTGTAATATCTACATACATAAATCCTATTGTAGATTGTTGTAGGGGATTATTGCACTGCGACATGAAAGATTTATTGTGCCCCCCCCCCCCGGAGCCTTCTCCAATGCACAGCCGGCTTCCGGACAA